>JBBBDQ010001001.1:542500-735000 GCA_037127315.1 Ascarosepion bandense
ATAGATAGATAATGAACATAGTGAATAGACATAGATAGATAGATAGATAGATAGATAGATAGATAGATAGATAGATAGATAGAGAATGAACATAGTGAATAGACATAGATAGATAGATAGATAGATAGATAGATAGATAGATAGATAGATAGATAATGAACATAGTGAATAGACATAGATAGATAGATAGATAGATAGATAGATAGATAGATAGATAATGAATAGACATAGATAGATACATACATAGATAGATAGATAGATAGATAGATAGATAGATAGATAATGAACATAGTGAATAGACATAGATAGATATATAGATAGATAGATAGATAGATAGATAGATAATGAACATAGTGAATAGACATAGATAGATAGATAGATAGATAGATAGATAGATAGATAGATAGATAGAGAATGAACATAGTGAATAGACATAGATAGATAGATAGATAGATAGATAGATAGATAGATAGATAATGAACATAGTGAATAGACATAGATAGATAGATAGATAGATAGATAGATAGATAGATAGATAGATAATGAACATAGTGAATAGACATAGATAGATAGATAGATAGATAGATAGATAATGAACATAGTGAATAGACATAGATAGATAGATAGATACATAGATAGATAGATAGATAGATAGATAATGAACATAGTGAATAGACATAGATAGATAGATAGATAGATAGATAGATAGATAGATAGATAATGAACATAGTGAATGAACATATAGATAGATAGATAGATAGATAGATAGATAGATATATAATGAACATAGTGAATAGACATAGATAGATAGATAGATAGATAGATAGATAGATAATGAACATAGTGAATAGACATAGATAGATAGATAGATAGATAGATAATGAACATACTGAATAGATAGATAGATAGATAGATAGATAGATAGATAGATAGATAGAGAATGAACATAGTGAATAGACATAGATAGATAGATAGATAGATAGATAGATAGATAGATAGATAGATAATGAACATAGTGAATAGACATAGATAGACAGATAGATAGATAGATAGATAGATAGATAGATAGATAGATAATGAACATAGTGAATAGACATAGATAGATAGATAGATAGATAGATAGATAGATAGAGAATGAACATAGTGAATAGACATAGATAGATAGATAGATAGATAGATAGATAGATAGAGAATGAACATAGTGAATAGACATAGATAGATAGATAGATAGATAGATAGATAGATAGATAGATAGATAGATAATGAACATAGTGAATAGACATAGATAGATAGGTAGATAGATAGATAGATAGATAGATAGATAGATAGAGAATGAACATAGTGAATAGACATAGATAGATAGATAGATAGATAGATAGGTAATGAACATAGTGAATAGACATAGATAGATAGATAGATAGATAGATAGATAGATAATGAACATAGTGAATAGACATAGATAGATAGATAGATAGATAGATAGATAGATAGATAGAGAATGAACATAGTGAATAGACATAGATAGATAGATAGATAGATAGATAGATAGATAGATAGATAATAGACATAGTGAATAGACATAGATAGATAGATAGGTAGATAGATAGATAGATAGATAGATAGATAGGTGGCCCTGTAAAAGTGTACTAAATAGCAGTAAGCGCTCAATCCCCATCTAATCAATGAATTTGAGGTCCTCGCGTTTTCAGCGGACAAGGCCGAGTGCATTGCTAGCAGATTCTCCACCAACTCGACACGAGATTCGTCTGGGGTATCCGTACGCGACGTCCCACGTAGAAATGAGGTTCAACAGAGTGACGTCCACATTAACCACTCGCTAGTCTCTAACATAATTTCAAAGCTCGACCCCATAAAGCGTGCAGAGGCCATGGAATCCCAATCATTGTCCTGAAGAAATGTGCCACTGAACACTCTTCTGTCCTCTCCAAACTCTACAATTACTGCCTCTCTGCTTCTTGCTTTCCTGTCTGCTGGAAGTCCTCTTCTGTGGCTCCTGTATTTAAGAATTATGGAAAACCCTCGGACTCCTATTAATTATCGCCCTATCAGCCTCTTATATATTCTAGGCAAAATGTTCGAGGCTATTATCAACACAGAAATGGTTCAAAATCTCACAGCCCACAGTATGGTTTCCGCTTCACCAGATCTATTGATGATAAGCTAACAACCGTCACTGAGTATATATACCAGGTTCTTGATAAGAACGGTGAAACCTGAGATGTTGCCCTGGATATCTCCAAAGCGTTTGACAGCGTCCAACATGCTGGCCTTCTACACAAGCTATAGAACTATGGTATGTTGACAATGTTCACCATAGTTTATGAATATAGAATACAGCGCAGTACGCAATCTGTTCAATGAAACAACCTCAAAGATTAACAATCACGAGTCAGACACTCTACTGAATCTGACTATATCTCCTATACTCGGGAAAATATGGTCGCCTTTATACACGTCGCATTGAATATTTTGAGCCTTCTGATTGGTTAACCTTTTATTGGTGAACTGTTAAATGAATCAGCTCATGGCGAGCTCACTAGTATACAAGGGTACCCAAATATGGTATAACTGGACGTTTGTTTTATCTAATCCAGTCGTTCTTTTCAAATCACGTAATGAAGGTAGTATTGAACGGACATGCTTCCAGATACTATCATATAAATGCAGATGTCCCTCAAGGCTTTATTCTAGGTACTAAACTTTATCTGATTTCATCAACGATCGCCCTGATGTAATCAGTTCCCAAGCAGGCATCTATGCTGATGACACCACCATTTAATCTCGCCTCAAACAGAAATCTGCTGAGGATGACAAACTGAACCTCGCTGCTGAGTTTGAAAAGGGCCTCCAATCCATGGTGGACTGGGCTAAGAAATGGCTCGTGAATTTTAATGCTTCCAAAACAAAGCTGCTATCTGTTAACCACCATAGACAATCGTTCCTACCCGCCATTAGCATGGATCAGGCTAGTCTCCCTGAAATCAAAACATTGCGCCTTCTCGGCCTAATTCTCTCAGCAGACCCCAAAGTGAAATGACTACATCGAATCCATAGCTAAATATGCTGCTAGGAAGGTCGGTTCATTGTGTAAGACCAGGAAATTTTTCCCGTCTGAATCCATTCTGCACATATATAAATCAGCCATCAACCTGTGTATTGAATACTGCTGTCACCTCTGGTCAGACGCCACTGCTATTCAGCTCGGGCTTCTGAAGAAAAACCAACGGAAAATCTGCAATTTCATCGATCCGGACTTGGTAGCTCACCTACAGTCACTTTCTCACCGGCGTAATGTGTCTTTCCTCTGTCTCTTCTACAAATACTTTCACTGCTTCTGCTCCAACAAACTTAGCACCCTGGTGCCCTCTCTGCATGAATTTGCTCGGGCTACTAGACTAGCAACTAGGTCACACCCTTTTACAGTGAAACCAATAAAAAGTGACCGCTGCTTCTACTCTAGTTGCTTCTTTTCTCGCATTTCCCACCTGTGGAATTCCCTTCTGTATACTTGATCTGACGGCTACAATCTCCAAGAGTTTAAATGTAAGGTCAGTTGCCATCTCCTGACTCGCATCCTTACCCTCATGTTCTTTTCCCCGTCCACCCTACTCTTATCAGCTCTATTCACACCAGTGTTCTCATCTTTCTCTTACCCATTCTCTGACACTCTCTATTACTTGTTCCTCTTTCTCATCACTCTCCTCTTATGTAACCCCCTGTGCAGCAGTGGCAGTACTGCCTTGCTTGGAGTGAAATGATTATAAAAAACAAAAAAGTTAGATAGATAGATAGATAGATAGATAAGAATAGAGACGAACACACAAACACAGACATACACACACACACACATATATATATATATATATATATATATATATATATGTTAATATAAAACGCATGAAGATACCGAAATTTTGACCTCCGAATTAATATATATATATATATATATATATATATAGAGAGAGAGAGAGAGAGAGAGAGAGAGAAATCTAGAGAGAGATAGAGACAGGTAGACAGAGAAACAGAGACAGACAGACAGAGACTGGGAGAAAGATATGAGAGACTATATAATTTTTTTATATACTAGGATATATTTATTAAGCTAAATTAAGAAGTTTAAAATTTCAACGCCCCCCCCACTACGTGTGCATGTGTAGTTACTATCACTATAATCCGATAAAGTCCTAAAGAACGAAACGCCCCACACGTCATAATTTTCACTTTTTCTTTCATTTCCCTAATTTTTTTATTTATTTATCTATAAATGCAAATAAAATTTAAAGGAGAAATAGCCATTTTCAGCATGTCCTATTAAGACATGCATTGTCAACCCCGTTTAAACAAAGAATGAGGAAATATTATAATGCTGGAGGCTTGGTCTAGTAAAGGAAAAGGTTGAGGTATTTTGGCTTTTATAAAGTTGAGCTAGAGGAAGCTTAGTAGTTAATCCTTCTATGGTAGTGGGGGGGGGTATGTGGCTTTGGGTTAGTAGTGGTAGGTAGCGGGAAGGTAACTGCTTAGCCAAATTTTAAAAAAAAACTTATTGTGACTAAATACAAGAATAAGATAATTTTTGCAATTTATATTTATTTCTATGATGACACATACTAATGATCTCTACGTTGATCTCTACGTTGATAGATAGATAGATAGATAGATAGATAGATAGATAGATAGATAGATAGATAGATAGATCTTGTACAGCAACGACTCGTACTAACCGCTGCAATTATTTTGTCTGGAAAATGGCTAACATAAATGTCGTTTACTGAAATTGGTCAAAGTGTTATATACAAAATTAGAATAGTTTACTATTATTACTCGTGGCAAGTCGAGTCACATTTTCTTTTTAGGGGAGTTCTTAATGTTTCTTTAGCGAAACACATGTCACATTCAACACAATATTATCATTATCTTTGACTCCTGGTCGACAAAACACTGTGTGACCACTAAATCTACAGCATAAATATCTATCTCCTTCCAACTCAAAAATACATCTCTTCAACAAACGATCGACGCAGCTATCAACGGATGACTTCTGTAACAAACTGGCAATCTAATGCCGTTACTGGATATCGGCTCGAAATGAAAAATCTGAGAGCCGAGTTCAAATCCCAGTTAAATTCGTTGCATTCACTTACGCACAAACACCCTTGGGAAAGACATAAATCAATCTCTTCATCCTCAAACTATGTGTTGAAGGGCAGTAAAAATTGGGTTCTAGAGCCTTAGTTGGACACTAGTCTACCGTAGAAAGTAATAGCAACCTACCGAGGGAAAATCTTCTGTTTAGTTAGTCATGTCTCTTTCGAGACATGATCGCCCAAGCGTGTATCATGTATGGCAGTTAACTGACGGATCTCGCGACGGTTTCTTATGATCCTGACTGAGGGTGCATATTTTTCTTTAAAAATGTTTTTGAGTATTCTGGTCAGTAGACGAAAATAAATAAATAAATATACTGTTTAATAAATAAACGGAGCGTCTATTTAAATATATTAGTATATACTAAAAAAAAAGTTTTAAAGTGATGAATTCTGTTAGATTAATAAATAAAAAGTCTGTTACTTCTTTAGAAACTCTCTCTCTCTCTCTCTCTCTCTCTCTCTCACACACACACACACACACACACACACACACACAAATATATATATAGATATACTCCTTGTATAGCCAGGCGTTGCTCGGGTATTTTTAGTGTTTATATTGAAATGGTAAGGTCAAGTGCTTATTCAAAAAGCTCCAGTATGATGTTGCCGAGACGCATAAGCTTTAGAAAATGCGAAGTAAATATTGGTTTTTGTTGTATTTGTAAAACGGGATTCATTCTTGGTCAATTTTGCCAATAAACGTTAATGATGTATGTAAAATTGGAAGAACGGAGGCGGGCATTACATGAGTCTGTAATGTGATGCGATGACGTTGAGACCCAGAAGAAGTGGATGCATTGTTCCTGAAGCATTGGAGAGGTTGGCACCTTGTAGAAAACATGAAATTGTTATGGCATATGATAAGGTAGAAGTTACAAAGACCCGATTTTTGTTGGAATACAAATAATCATTTCGGAGAAATAAACATGCGCAAAAAAACATTTTCCATTAAATTTTCCTGCACCCTGTGTGTCAAATGAAATTTTTTAGCACATCAAAGCATCAGACCAAGGTTTACCATTGACTCGATTTTGGTTGAGTTTGATTGAAGTGTCTTGAAGAAATGCGTAAATGTCAGCAAAAGCACACCCAAAATTATTTTTGACGAACTCTGTACATTGATTCGAAACATTTTTGTGTACATCAAAGATCCGGACCTTGATCTACGAGTTAGCCAATTTTAGTTAAATTCGCATCAGGCGTCTCGCAGGAGAAGAGTTCATAAATTCTAAGTGTTTCGGTAATTTCTGCCGGACCCTGTAAATAGATTCCAAAAAGGTTTTCGTACATCAAAGTTTGATGTCATGATAGACAAGTGACATAATTTTGGTTGAAATCGAACCAAGGTTTTCGGAAGAGAAGAAGAGTTAGAATTGAGACGCACAAACACACAGACAGACATATCCATTTACACACACACACACACATATATATATATATATATATATATAAATTGGAGTAGATAGATCTATTAATTGGAGTAGATAGATCTATATATCGCCCGGTTCACACTCCACCCACGTCTATTGAACAGGTTAAGAAATAAAGATGCGCAAAAAATTGTTTCCCTTGTTCCCTGTTTAGGATGTGGTTTCCGGCTTTCTCTTTTCCAATCTTTTCACTATTACGTAGCCCCGTGAACATCAGTGGCGTTACCGCCTTGCTCGGGGTGATACGATTATATATATATATATATATATATATATATATATATATATATATATATATAATCATGAATTAATTCTATATTGCGACACGGAAATTTCTATGTTTCGAGATAGAATCTCTTCATCAGGCACTGTTGGTTGTGAAAATAAAACTTTCACAACCAACATCCGACATATATTTAATTTATTTCTTTGAACGTTAATGTATACTCATACTTGAGTAGTCTGTTTATATTACCAAACATTATATTTATTCATTTACATCAGACCGGTAAATGTAAATAACTATATATAGTGTTTAATAATAAAAACAGAGTAGTATTTACATTGTTCGGACTATTGTCCTCATCTTTGTTGAATTTTTACGCCCCGGCCTTCTTCATATGCAAGTAATTTCGAACAGAACCCTTTATTACATCATTGGGGAATATCATCTCCATCCATTGCGTAAAGCCACTTCTGGTAGTCACGAGTTATATCCCTTTAAACCTGTAAGTTATTGTTCACCACTGCTGTAGCCTGGTATTGAACTCACAACTCTTTGAGTCAAGTCATAGGAACTAACCAACGTTTATATCCACCGGGCCATGAGGATATTAAAAAAGAGGCTCTACCCCAGGGATGGAAATGATACACCCCAGTGATAGTAATAAAGGGTTTGGTTCGAAGTTCCTGGCACCTGAAGAAGACCGGAGAGTACAACGGCCGTACAAATGGCAACAAAAATGAGGACAATAATGTAAATACTGTGAATACTACCTCATCTTAGAAATCTAGACAATTACCAAAAACAGAGCACTACTCGAATATGAGTATCCTTTAGAGATAACATTTAAATATATACACTACTAGCCATAAATATTAGGCGACCATAGTGTTTAAAAAAAAATAATGTATTTTACACTATTTGTTAATATTTATTGCCAAGTGAATAATTGTAAATAGAATGATTCTTTTGTTAATATTGCACTATAACAAGTGCATCAAATGAATTTAAAAATATTTAATAATTACCTATAATACATTTTCATCAATGAAAGAATGAAGAAAATTTAGAGTGATTCGGACGAGTTCATCTTTGCTTCCTTGTCTTCTAAAATTTTTCAAAGTAATAATAACAAATAAACCATTCTATTTTCATTTAGAATTATCCACTTAAAAATAGTATGAAATACATAATTTGTATTAAAAAACTGAGGTGGGTTAATAATTATGGCCGGTAGTATATATAGATATGAGATATAGATATATATTTATATATATAAAGAACAGTATTGGCAAAAATGTACTGTGGATTTTAGATTTTCTTCCGATGTCAATGTCTAGAGAGTACCGTCATCGCAAAGCTCATTTACGTTAAGTTTGTGCACTGATTTTTACAACAGCTCACCATTCCTGACAGGTCTTCTATTATCACAGTGTGGGATATGTACTAATACATTGAAAAAGAAAAAAACACTAAACGAATTCAGTTGCATATAAACAAAGAAAATTCATTCTAATGACCTCAGAATCTCTCGTTCGGGCGTATGTGTAGACTTACCAACATAACAAATTTTGCCCGATGAAGTCCTGAAGGATGAAACGAGTCACAATTAAACTTATCACACATTTTCTCTATAAAAGACAAAAATGTTGGAGGATTTTTCTCTTCATTTTCACCTGCAATTAAACCCAAAAGACGATGTTTAGAATGGCTCATGATTAAACATAATAGACATTCATTGTCTCTTATATTTAACAGTATATGTTTAGAAAATTATCTGCTGCCACGATATACTAAATAATTATATATACATATGTACAGATATATAGATAAAATGTGTGGCATATATATATATATATATTCAAAATAATAACTAAATAGACTCTGCAAGTATCTAAATCTTAAATTTATACTAAGATAAACTTTAAGAAAAACCAATAACAAACAGAACCTAATTCCGTTACAATCCGACGCACTAAGGCGTTGGATAAGAGGGGGAAAAAAAAGAAATCCGCGGAATAAAGACAAGACATACGATACTCCGCAGTAAAGAAAAAAACCCCAAACGGAACCAACCACAAAAAAGAAAAGAAAAAGTGCTCGATACAAAGTACAAACGAAATGCAAAAGTAGAGCAAAGACGAGCCTGACGAGCCGTAGTGTGAAACCGCGGTAGGTTTTGGCTATCTTGAGATTCTTTGTATATATATATATATATATATATATATATATATATATATATATATATCCAAGTGAATAAAGAAGGAAGAAAGTATTAACAACGTTGAAAACATTAATTTAAAACTGCGCTCAATATAGAAATAGAGCAATGAATATTTATTATAAGCTATAGTTTAAAACATATACAAATTATAATTGGCTACAAAAAACAATGTCTCATCAGGTACCATCATTATTAAATACCTGATGAGACATTCGTTTTTCGATGTCGAAACAAAAAATACACTTTTGTAGCCAATTATAATTTGTACATATTCTAAACTATAACTTATAATATATATATATATATATATATAAAGAACATTGTTATATATTGAATAGATAGCAACAAAGATTGTTAAACTACGAATTATAAAATGGAATTTTCCCACCCATCTACCTGAACGAAACAGGTAAGGGAATCAGTTTCATGGAAAGAAAGAAAAGTTAGCAAAAATGAGACTTAAGTAAGTTAAGTAAGTAAATGCAAGGTAAAAATAATCAAATGTGGCTATGGGTGTGCAGTGCCGATGGCGGCAAGGTGGGGCGGTGTTTTCACCAACTAAAAGATGCCCATAGCAAGTTACTTGTAAAAGGTCAAAGATCTCTAATTTCAAGGTGGAATTATCTATCCTGAAGAATTGGGCAAGACAGGCACTGTTATAAGGCTGGCACCATTTTGGGAAGCCGGGTACTGAGGGGTAGTCGAGGTGGGTGTTAAGATACTGAGCTATGTAAAACATATGACAATGAAAGCCATACATTGGCAGGTCTAGCAAAAGTCCAGGAATGTTTATTTAAGAAGTGGTGGTAGCTTTCAGTGAGGTGATGGCGGTATTTGAAGTTGTTGGAGATGGTGAGGGGAGTCTGAGGGGAAGATAGGGGAGTGGGGTGAAAGGGTAGGTTTGGAAATTCTTGAATAAAAATGGCAGTATCAGAATTAGAGAAGAAAAAGAAGTGAAAACGAAGAGAAAAAATAATCAAACATTTAAGTGAAACTGAGGTATGTAATTGTAAAGCTAAGTGATATAAACATACCCAGGTAACAGACAGATATAGAAAGACTCATAGATGCACATAAATGTTAAAACAAATACACACGCACACACATACACACAGTAGCACACACAGGTGCACACATATATACACGTATGTTATATCTAATCTAAACTTATTTATAAATGGAACTTTGTGTGTGTGTCTGTTTGTGTGTGTCCGTTACCTATAGACTCCGAAACGGCTGAACTGATTTTCTTGAAAATTTACACAGTTGTACTATAAGCGTCTGCAAGTGTTCTAAGCTAGGTTTTGTGTCGAGGTACCCCCGATAAATATCGGAAATCGATAATCGAAAAAATTCGGTTATAGAAGGAGTGGTCCGATTTTAATCAAATTTGATACACTCATAGACAAAGATATAAGAAACGATTTTCAGAAGTTTCAAGGTTGCAGTTCTTACAATAGTACAGAAAATCGGTAATATATATATAAAAGGTAAGATGTTTGTGTGTGTGTCTGTTTATCTACTTGTATGTCTGTATTTTTTAGCCCTTTTATTTTAGTTTTTACTTCGGGTTTGGCTCTAAGTAGGTATAATTGTAGTTCTTAGTCTCAACCATGATACCATTTACTCAGAGAACTTATTTAGCCTTCAAAATTCAGTTTACGACAAAAAAAAACTTATTTGATATCGATACCAGGAAATCAAAATTTGACTTACATCCATTCATTTTTCTTTCAGTCTACGGTTTCGCTTTAACTGGAAACAACTATTGCTTTTTAGTCTTTCGTGCCAACGTCCAAACATTCTGAGCTCCAGAACCATGGATTAGTTTTAAAGCTTTCATTACACCCGAGCAACGGCAGGCTATACTACTAGTATATATATATATATATATATATATATATATAGGCTTTGGCGTAGACTGACTGACAGAAATTATAAACGAAATCTACAACAGCAGTGGCAATATACCGGAGGACCTAAGTAGATAAAACTTCATAACACTACCTAAGGTACAAAGGAATGTGAGCTCCATCGAACAATCAGTTTAATGAGCCACATAACAAAACTCCTCATCTGAATTCTTGTGAACAGAGCGTGCAGCAGAATCGACCCAGAGAGTGGAATGGGATATTCATACTCAGAGTGATATCTAAACGAGCAATAGATACAGTAGACCCTTTAGCTGTGCTTTATAGAGTACGCAAAGGCATTCGACAAAGTACGACGAAAAGACTTGATAGAGATGCTCGACAACCTCAACATTTTCGGAAAAGACGTTAGGATAATCAAGAATCTAAACTGACAGCAAACCGCTTGTGTACGGATAGGAAATGAACTCAGCAGGTATGCAAAAATAGAAAGGGGCGTAAGACAAGGGTGTGTTTTCTCACCGGAACTTTTCAGCATGAAGAACGAAGCAATTATGAGAAAAATAACATCCTTGCCGGGATTCGTCATTGGCGGCCACAATCTTAACACAGAAAGGAAAATGCAGGACCTTCTACAGAAGGTAGCAAATGAAAGCGAGAAGAAAGGTCTGAGCATAAACCACAAGAAAACTGAATGTACGGTCATCAGCAAAAAGAGGATCCTAATATGCCAACTACAAATCAGAGAAATTAAAATAAAACAAGTCAAAAAATTCAAATACCTGGGAAATGTTTTGACAGAGGATGGAAAGTGCGACATGGAGATCCAAAGACCCACTGGTATGACCAAAGTCAACCAGAGTATTGAAAGACAAGAAAGTCTCATTAAAAACAAAGAAAAGAATGCTAGATTGCTATGTAATATTTGTCCTTCTGTATGGAAGTGAGTGTTAGACGATCTCATCAAGGATGAACGATAGGCTTGAGGCAGCAGAAATGTGGCTTCACAGAAGGATGCTGAGGATACCATGGACGGAGTAGGTTTGCAACTATGAGGTGTTGGAAAGGATATAAACGAGGAGAAACCTCATACCTAACATCAGGAAGAGACAAATGAGTTTCCTGGGACACGTAATGAGGAAGGAGAGTTTAGAGAATTTAATACTCACTGGTCGGATAGAGGGAAGGAGAGACAGGGCAAAGCAGCGCGAAACGTACTTGTTAGGTCTGAGTAAATGGATAGCGGAGCAGGGTTTAGAAAAGATACCAAGAAAAAAAGAGAGCTAAGTGAAAGTCCATGATCACTTACGTCCTGAAGGGCCACGGCACATGGAGAAGAATAGATTAAATATGGATCAGAAACCGGCAGAATGTTAAGATAGATAATAAACAGGAAACGTGTAAACATATATCTATATATATAATGAAAATAAATTGGAAAAATTTACAAATGTAATATATTTCGTGAATATTTTTTAGAAAAAAAAATATATATAATGAATTAGAGCACTCTGGCTATTGGGCGCGTATAATGATAATATACGCGCTAACAAGTTTGCCTTCTTCTACCGAACGCCCATAGCCCAGAAGTAGAATCACCGACTGACGCCAATTCGGTCGGGTTTCAATCCTGGTTTAAAAAGCAATCGGAGTCTAACCGTACAGATGAGCTGTGATACAGCGAAACAGATCTATCTGCGGATGACTATATATATATATATATATATACAATTCCAGGTGAAGAGGACTCAAGGTTTTTTTATTATTATTTTGAGTGCTCTGGCATTTATTTTATTATGAACAGTGCTTAATATCAGATTAAAGTCAGGTTAACACCTTGACCATCAAGGAGGGAAAAGAAACAAGGGAAAAAGGTAGGATGAGGGGAGGAATAAAAGAAAAAAGAGAAAAAGTTGGATAGTATGTATTCTTTGGGGCCAAATCCCAAAATGAATCTCCACTCTGATTAGCCAAAAGAAACACACATGTAAATTTTTATATCTTCCCACATACATACTCAGAAAACCAAAGGTTTTTGTCATTTAAATGTAAATCATCTGCACAACCAACAGCAAAATTGCCTGATGATGAGTATCTATCTCGAAACATAAATATTTCCGTGTCGCAATGTACACTTAATTCATAACTACATAATTATATATATATAATGAGAATAAATTGGACAAATTTACAAATTTATTGGTGATAATTTATTCCGTGAATATTTTTTAGAAAATACTAGCAGCAAAAGGGCCTGCATACGGACAGGTAACGACCTCAATAGATACACAAAGATAGAAAAAGGCGTAAGACAAGGATTTGTCTTTTCACCGGATTTGTTCAACCTATACAGCGAGAATATTTTGAGGACCCTAGATGACACGCCAGGATTTGTTATTGGAGGCCACAACCTGAACAACATAAGGTATGCGGACGATACAGTGCTGATTGCGGACACAGAAAGGAAACTACAAGACCTCATACAGAAAGTAGCAGTGGAGAGTGACAAGAAGGGACTACAAATAAACTTTAAGAAAACCGAGTGCATGGTCATCAGCAAAAGATACAACCCAAAATGCCAAATACAGGTGGGGGATAACAGAATCAAGCAAGTACAAAAATTTATGTACCTAGGAAGTGTTCTAACAGAAGATGGAAAGTGCGACACGGAGATCCGAAAGCGAATTAGCATGGCAAAGGACGCGTTCCAGAAGATGAGAAAAATACTAACACACAGGAAAATCTCAATAGAAACGAAGAAAAGAGTGCTAGACTGCTACGTGATGTCAGTTCTTCAATACGGCAGTGAATGCTGGACAATATCATCGAAAATGAGGACAAAAATGGAGGTGGCCGAAATGTGGTTCTGCAGAAGGATGCTACGGATATCGTGGACTGAGCATGCAAGCAACGAGGAGGTGATGGAAAGAATGGCAACAAAAAGGAAATTGATGCTGAGCATCAGGAAGAGACAACTGAAGTTCCTGGGACATGCAATGAGGAAAGAGAGCCTGGAGAACCTGATACTGACTGGTCAGATGGAGGGAAGGAGAGACAGAGGAAGGCAGCGGATAACATATTTGCAGGGTCTGATCAGGTGGATGACGGAACGGGGGTTGCCAGGAGCAACAGGCTCAAACATACTAAGAGTCACAAGGGATAGGGAGACGTGGAGAGCCATGATCGCCTACGTCCTGAAGGGACAGGGCACATAGAAGAAGAAGATATATAGTCATTCGCAGACAAATCTGTTTCGCTGTATCACAGCTCCTCAGTACGAGTGCTCAATCAGGGTGGGGAGAACGTAAATAGTCGGTGGTATTGTGTTGTACATTCCCGTACGCATATATATATATATATATATATATATATATATATATATATATATGCGTACGGGAATGTACATCACAATACCACCGACTGAATACCACTGATTACTCGCCGAGACAACTAAGAGCTAAGACAATTGAAGATCGAGTTAATCCAGCACCAGAAAGAACATAAACTTTTTTTGTTATAACCAAATAAAAGTAATTTATTAAGGTTTAAAAAACTTAATAGTGAATATTTTATAAATATTTTTAATAAAGTAAATCCTAGATATTTTTTTCTTTTTTTTCTTTTTGATAAAGTAAACATATTCAGGTGAGAAATTCAAGAAAAAAGAATTGCTAAAAGAAAACTCGAGGTCACACCTAGCTTGTTCAACAGTAAATCGGTGTCACCTAGCGTCCAATCTAACCAAGCAGTCAATTTTCCTGCAGTAGGTAACTATTTCTTTGTGTGGTAAATTTGGTTGACAGTCAAGGCTATAGAACTCGATCTGTCTTGCTGTTCAACCCATAGCTAGAAAGAGAATAAACAGATTATTATCTTTCCTAAGGGTATTTGCACGTAAGTGAATGCAGCGAATGCAACTGGAATTTGAACTCGGCTCTTCGATTTCTTATTCTGTGCTGATATCCATTGCACTATTGCACCGCAACGAACACCATCTCGTAGCAAAATAAATTCATGCAGTCGAGGAACCGGTGTAGAGGACCTTTTGTTTTTTATATAATCATTAAACCCCCAGCAAAGCAGTACTGTTACTGGTGCGCATGGGGTTACATAAGAGGAGAGTGATGAGAAAGAGAAACAAGTAATAGAGGGTATCAGAGAATGGGTAAGAGAAGGATGAGAAAACTGGTGTGAAGAGAGCTGATAAGAGTAGGGTGGACGGGGAAAAGAACATGAGGGAAAGGAAGCGAGTCAGAGAAATAGAAGATGGCAATTGACCTTACATTTAAATTTTTAGAGATTGTAGCTGTCAAAAGAGCAAGTATACGGAATTGAATTCTACAGGAGGGAAGTGCGAGAAAAGAAGCTACCGGAGTATGAGTTACGGTTACATTTTATTGGTTTCACTCTGAAAGAGTAGGACCTAGTTGCTAGTCTAGTATCTCAATAAAGTCATGCAGAGGGGGCACCAGGGTATATGAGCGAACAGATGAAAGAAAATGAGCTTATCTATATTGTTCAAGATGATGTCAAGTACGGAATAGTCAGGAGATGAAGGGGAGTGGTAGAGAAAGAAAAGTTGGCTAACCGAGCTTAGTAGAGAGAGACGGAGATACATATAGGAATGATCTGGAGATTCAAAAGAAATAACCCTAGCTAGAGGAAGATATTCGCTGACATAAACGCCAATTCCATGCATATGGACATTGGATTCCTTCCTAAAGAGGAGAAGGTAACCATGGATATAGAAATCAGAGAAAGGAATAGAGGGGTCAAGGTTATTTTCACAGAGAGCTAATATGTCAGGTGAGTTTACTTGGAGGAAAGATTCAACGTTGCAAAATTTAGTGCAAATACCTCGGATGTTCGAGAAAGAGATGTTAACAGGTTTGGGTGATTTTTGCTTAGCTGGTTTAGTTTTAATTCTTACTTTGTGTGATATCATAATTAAAGGTTTTCAACATGGTATAATGCTTAGCAAGCTTCAAAAGAGTTCAGGGTATGGACACCAGCAAGACTTGTGACAGTTTTCCAGCGACTTGGTGTAGTGGGCATTGAAGTCTCCAAACACAAATATATGAGCGAACAGATGAGAGGAAATGGCCTTATTTATATTTTTAGGGATGCAGTCAAGTACAAAACAGTCAGGAGATGAAAGAAAGCAGTAGAGAAAGAAAAGATGGCTAACCGAGCTTAGTAGAGCCAGACAGGGGCACTTGTAGGAATGATCTGGAGATTCAAGAGAAATCACTCCAGCTACAGGGAGATATTTGCTGACATAAATGTTAATTCCATGCATATTGACATTGGAGCCATTCCTAAAGAGGGGAAGGTAAACAGGGATATAGAAATCAGAAGACGGAATAGAAGGGTCAAGTTTCGCAGAAAGCTAAGATGTCAGGTGAGTTTACTTGGAGGAAGGATTCAACGCTGCAAAATTTAGTGCAAATACCTCGGATGTTCGAGAAAAAGATGTTAACGGGTTTAGGTGATTTTTGTTTAGCTGGTTTAGTTTTATTTCTTACTTTATTCATCAGAACTGTATTATATATATTAATAAATATAAAATTATTAATAAATATATTATATTATATATATTTATAGATATAAATATATATAATACTATTTGTATTTGTCTATATTTCTGAGATGAGGTAGTATTTACACTATTTACATTATTCTGACTATTGTCCTCATTTTTGTTGTCATTTGTACGACGTTTTGGCTGTTGTACGTTCCGGCCTTCTTCAGGTGCTAGGAATTTCGAACCGAGCCCTTTATTACAATCACTGTGGTATATGATCTTCATTCCTTGCGTAGAGCTTCTTTTGACAGTCTTAAGTTATCCCCCTCTAACCCTGTAAGTTAAAGACACGTGGCCCAGTGGATATAGACATTAGTTTGTTCCTGTGACTTGACCCAAAGAGTTGTGAGTTCAATACCAGGCTACAGCAGTGGTGGACAAGGGTTAGAGGGAGATAACTCACGACGACCAAAAGAGGCTCTACGCAAGGAATTAAAATCATATACTCCAGTGATTGCAATAAAGATTTAAAATGGCTTTGAGGAAATTAATCATGTAGCTCTTAGCGAAGAGCATCCTTCTTCGAAACTTGTGGACTTGTTCTACAGAATAATATTTATAAAAAAGACTGTACGAAGTAACGGAAACCACATCACTTGAGGATTTACAACAGCAGCAACAGCTAAAATGGACAACACATGTAAATTAGATTTAAAAAATAATGGCATCAAAAAGATGCTGACATCCCTCACTACTTTTTTTTTTTTTTAATCATATCACCCGAGCAAGGCGATAACGCCACTGATGTGCAGGGGGCTACGTAAGAGTGAAAAGATTGGTAAAGAGAAAACCGGGAACCACATCCTCAACAGGGAACAAGGGATGAGCCTCTACACCTGTTCAATAGACGGGGTGGAGTGTGAACCGGGCGATAGTTTAGTCTATCTACTCCAATTGAAAAAAAAAAGAGTAAAAAAGATTGGAAAAGAGAAAGCCGGAAACCACGTCCTAAACAGGAAACAAGGGATGAGCCTCTTCACCTGTTCAATAGACGTGGGTGGAGTGTGAATCGAGCGATAGTTTAGTCTATCTACTCCAATTAAAACTTCGAAGAGAGATAACAGTTACGGTACTTGAGAAACCTGTTTTCAGGAATAATTGTTTTGAGAAAAAGATTTTATAAATTACAACCAGCAGTAGCGATGGCTTTCTGGTCAATGAATGCCAAATGATTCCTTATAAGGAAATGGCTGATATTAACATTACCATTATTATAATTACTAGCAGTATAGCCCGGCGTTGCTCGGGTGTAATGAAAGCTTTAAAACTAATCCATGGTCCTGGAGCTCAGACTCTTTTGACGTTGACACGAAAGACTAAAAACCAATAGTTGTTTGCAGTTAAAGCGAAATCGTAGACTAAAAGAAAAATGAATGGATGTAAGTCAAATTTTGATTTCCTGGTATCGATATCAAATTTTCTGCATTATTGTAAGAACTGCAACCTTGAAACTTCTGAATATCGTTTTTTATGTCTTTGTCTATGAGTGTATCAAATTTGATTAAAATCGGACCACTCCTTCTATAATCCGATTTTTTCGATTATCGATTTTCGATATTTATCGGGTGTACCTCGACACAGAACCTAGCTAAGAACACTTGCAGACGCTTATAGTACAATTGTGTAAATTTTCAAGAAAATCGGTTCAGCCGTTTCGGAGTCTATAGGTAACGGACACACACACACACAGGCACACACACACACACACACACACACACACACACACAAAGTAATAGGAGTAGATAGACTAAACAATTGGAGTAGATAGACTAAACTATCGACCGGTTCACACTCCACCCACGTCTATTGAACAGGTGAAGAGGCTCACCCCTTGTTTCCTGTTTAGGATGCGGTTTCCGGTTTTCTCTTTTCCAATCTTTTTACTCCTATGTAGTCCTCTGCACATCAGTGGCGTTACCGCCTTGCTCGGAGTGATATGATTATAAAAAAAAAAAGTTCCATTTATAAATAAGTTTAGATCTGGCGCAGGTAGTATATTGACTTTGTTGTCGGCTGATTTTCCTTATCTTTTCAATCTCTAAATTAAGAAAATTTCTAGTTTGAAGAAATTTGATACATGCGCCATTTTAATTTTGATTAAATGAAAGTTAAATCTTGTGTGAGATTCCGTGTAACAACTTGATTGATATAAGTACAAATAAAGACGTTAATAAAATCTAAAGCATTCTTCTTTTTTCTTCTTTTGTCAAATGTTCAATAGGAAACAAGTATCACTTTACATTTGCCCCGCAAACATTTCTAATGATTTCCATGAAATCTTCAGCATAAAGGGAAATCTATAAACTGACTGCTTAATAAAGACAATTAAAATGCAATAAGAACGTTTTAAGCCAAAAGTCACTTTTGTGTTTTATGTAGAAACAAGTGTGATAGGAAGAAAAATGCTTGACAAGGGTAACGATATAATTCATCAGTTTTGAAATCAACTAAATTCATATTCGTCTTTTCTATATCTTTATTTTTTTCTCCCGTTTCTTCTTTCTTCGGTTTATTTTCTGTTTACTTTTTTTCCATCAATTATCATGCGTTTTTTATTTAGTTTTCATGTTAAATTCCTTTTTTTTTTGCTACTGTTTCTCTTTTATTCCTTTTTAGACTTGAAGACGCTTTCGCTTTGTCTATTTCTCATATATATATATATATATATATATATATATATATATATATATATATACTATTATATTAGAACATGTAAAAAACTACCACAAAATTATTTTGTATTTTGTAGCATTTTTTACATGTTCTAATGTAATAATGAATAATAAATATTCATTGGTCTATTTTTATATTGAGCACTGGTTTAAATTAATGTTTTGAACGTTGCAATTTTATTTTTTTTCTTCTTCATTTGTATATATATATATATATATATATATTAGGTACCACTAAACAATCGAGAAAAAAAAGTACATACCAAGATAAAGAAGACTCCAAACTTGATAAAAATAAAGTTTTATCGTTAAATTGTTCATGCTATTAAGTGGAAAGACCAAATATTTCTTAAATTATTTTATTAATTTTCTTAAATCTTTCTAGCACGTTCGAAATTTTGATTAAAAATTTTGTTTTCCTAGCGTCAGTGAAATGACCTAAAAAGGGTATAGGAAATTTTAGTGTCTATTTTTGTAAAAAGAAAACACATTGATTTTGAAATTTTTCAAAAAATGAAATAATTGTCGGATTTTAATTAAATTTCCAGGACTTATTCACAAATTAATTAAATTATTTTTTAAATTTCTCTTTAGAAAATCTTGGTAAAAATATTTTTTACATCTCCCCACCACTACTTATGTAGTTTTATGAATTATCGAGAAATCAAAATTCCACCGTCTTCATATTTATAGTTAAAAGCCAGACTACATGTAGAATTTAAATCATCAATTTGTTTTTGTTTTTTTTTGTTACAAACACCATTTATCCGAAATCTGCTCTAAATCGTAAAATTTTAAAAAATGCAATAGCCGATTTTTTTTTTTTTTTAATCATCTCACCCCAAGCAAGGCATTCCACTGCCACTATTGCGCATGGGGCTACATAGGGGAAGGTAAAGAGAAGGAGTGGTTAGACATAGGGAATGTCAGGAGGAAGGTGACAGATGAGTAAGGATAGCGAGGATGAGGGTTAGGCAGATGGGAAGAGTGCTTGATAGAATGGGAGCAGGTTAGTGTGTTAGGAGGTGTCTATTGACCTTACATTTAAACTCCTGGAGATTGTAGCCGTCGGGGAAGCAATCGTTTGGAAGAGAATTCCACAGTCGGGAAGTGCGAGGAAAGAAACTGTTGGAGTAGAAGTTACGACTGCATTTTATCGGTTTCACTGTAAAAGGGTGGGATCTAGTTGCTAATCTAGTATCTCGTGCAAATTCGTATTTAGGGGGCACCAGTGATCTAAGTTCATCGGAGCAGAAGCTGTGAAAGTATTTATAGAAGAGACACAGGGAAGCCACGATGTTTGATTTCAATAAACAATCTAATAAATATTTACTGTTTAATTATTTTTCTCATGAACAAGAATGTGTAATTTCACTTTATATGTTTAAATTTTATTAAAATCCTAACCAACGCTTTTTAAAACAATATTGCCAAGGAGCGAAGGTAGTTAAAATAATTAAGATTTCATGAAAAAAAAAAAAAAAAAACGTCCTTTGTTACTCTGTGAATTTTTTTTTTTGTTTTTTTTTTTAAGGGTGGGGACACAAAGATACAAGGTTGCAAAAATTTTCAAACTCTAGGCCGGTAGACATTAATTTCCCTATTAAAAAAAACACTGTCTCCTCAAACACATGTTCGCCCCAAATAGAATGTTTATGATAATAAGAAATAATGCCGGATTAAAAAATTTATTTTTTGCTTAGGGAAAGACAAGAAGTCAAAGAAGGAGATAAATAGAGAAAGAAGATAGACAGGGAGATAGACAATTTTCAAGTAGGCGAAGTAATTTATATCAGTCACAAACTATTTTTATAAGAAAAAACTTGTTTCTGAGTCAAAAATTTTTAAATAGAAGTACTGATTTTTTTTCCAGTTTATCGCCAAAATTCAAATTAACTGATAAACTTTATCGCTAATACACTTAATACGTTATATTTGAGTATTATGGTTTATTTTTGCATAGCCGTCTAGATAAGTTCCCGGATTGAGTTTGAGTTAGAGTTTTGCTTAACGGCATATCAACACCTCTGTGGGTTATTTAAACCAAAAAGGTGGGGTTTTAAGGTTTTGGGTTTTTTAATGTTCAGTTATAGTAAGAAGGTTGATTTAATGAGATTTTAATGAAATTTTTTTGTTTTTATTCTTTTTTATTTTAGAAAACTGAAAATGTCTTCTAGTTTTGAATTCAAAAATGTTTTGCTAAGAATATTTTTTTCTTCAGAAATACGTTATGGCAATTATTTTTTCTTCAAAAATGTATATTTTTCTATAAATTTCTATTTTTATGTATATATATTTATACTTTTATAGTGTTTTGACCCCAGTTTCGGGGTTAACTATTTGCCCATAGCTGGGACCCTAACAGGTGCTACCACTCCATGTTACGGAAATTAACAAAGATTAACGAAACTTGGTTATAAACAACCGACAATTTGAAATGAATTGTTTCCGTAACATGTTTACATTTGTTGACATTACGATACATTTCAGAGCAGACATGGTTATTGCGATAAATCGAAAATTGTGTTATATAGGCTTGATTAAAACCTCGTTTAGACTGATGGTCATTCGGGGTCGAGAGGTCTAAGACGTGCCAAATCGCATGTGGATAGGAGTGCAGGTTCGAATCCTGCAGAATGACACACATTTTCGTAATAAATAATTATCGTAAATAATCAAGCCGGTAGATATAAATATATAATACTGTTTAATTAAAAATAGAATATCTACTTAAATACGAGTATCGATAAAAAAATAAGGTTCAAACTTCATTTCATATACATATTATCATGGACTCTCCCGTCGATTTCGACGTATGAGCGTCTAACTTGGTTAGACTACCACACAAAGAAATGTTTAAAGTAGTGAAGGCTTGTGTAGCACCATCCACACTTTTTGGAACTGCTGATAAAAAACAATCAATGCAGACGTCTGCCACAGATCGCATGAACAACAGACCTTGCTTATTTAACCCATAATTGGAGGGAAGGGACGGATTAATACCTTTCCCAAAGGTACCAGTGCGTAAGTGAATGCAAAGTGTTCGACTGGAATTGGAACTCGGCTTACCGATTTCCCCCTCCGAGCCGACATCCACCGCACCACAACGCACATCCGTATATATATATATATATATATATATATATATATATATATATATATATATATAAACGTGGGATAGTGAAAAATCTTAGCTCGACTAAGAATGTCTACAGAAATATTGTTCCAGATTTACACCCGAAATCAAACTTGTCGGGATCAGATGAAGCGATGCTGAACGGCACAACGTCGTCTGGAGAAAAGTCGACAAGACCCGACCCCACTTATGTGGGGTTTACGAGGAATTTTTGTCCGAGCGTAGACTTTCAGAAATCCCACGTTAGCAACGGCTGTGTGCCACAACTCCCCTCAGTAGGGAAGATATGGGTAAAAACCAAGAAACATTCTGGTTTTGTTTTTGTTTTTGTTTTGTTTTTTTAGTGGCGGGGGGGGGGGGGAGTCATATGGACAGATTTTGCAAATTAGGTCTCTAATATAAATATTCGGCACTCCTCTTATTTGTGGCGATTTTCTAAGCGTAGCTTAGATATAGCACAAAGCTGAAAGTGTGCAACATGCAGAAAGATTCGAACTCACAATGCCGTCACTATTTATCTAGCGAAACAAGCTACTAACCATTACACAAAAATCGAATAGCTCTATATGTTTTTCTAAGTGCAACTTAGATCTAGCACAAAATATGCAGCAAGATTCGAACTCACTATTCAGACGTAATTGATATAGCGAGACAAGCTTGTTAACCATTACACCATGTCAAAATGCCCAAACTAAATTTCTAAGCGTAGTTTAGATGTAACACTAAGCCGAAAGTATGCGTCACACATCAGGTTCAAACTCACTCAGTCAGTTAAGTGCCATACGTGATACACGCTTGGGTGATCATGTCTCGAAACAGACATGACTGACTGGACAGAAAATTATCCCGCAGTAGGTTGCCATTGCTTTCCGCGGTAGACTGGTTGCCGACCAAGGCAATAGAACCCAATCTGTCCTGTTATTTGACCCATAACTGGAAGGAAGAAACGGATTAATACTTTTCCCAAGGGTATTTGCGCGTAAGTGAATGCAACGAATTCAACTGGAATTCGAACTCGTCTTCCCGATTTCTCGTTCCGAACCGATATCCACTGCACCACAACACACATCCAGTCGTAATTAATATAGCGAGATCGAATTTGATGCCGGGTTAGAACAAATAATATTGCTGATTGCTTGATGTTATCAAGGAGCTCAAGGGAAGTAGCAGCTTGCTAACCATTATATCACGTGCGTGTGTGCGTGTACGGGCGATGCTGAAAAATTCCCAGCTCGATCAACTGCATGAATTATTCACCCATTTTACTATTTTTCAAAAGCAGAAATAAGTGGAACAACACAATCTCTCTTTTTTTTATATATATGTTTTTGTCTTTTTAATGCGTAATTCTATCAAACTGAACCACGTCGGATTTTCAAACTGCGCCTCTTTGCTTTTCTTATCTGTTTCTAGAAGGTAAAATATTTCCCTATTTTTAGACAGGTAATAAATACATTTTTAAAAAATGATTCAATTTGAACCACTTCTGAACTGACCTAGCAACCTGCTATAGTATGAGTGCAAGAAACACCAAGTGACCCCAAACTAGACATCTCCAACTGCCCCTTCCTCTCACAGCCTTTAAGCAAAGGTTTGGCCTTTACCTACATCTTAGTAGGGCAGCCCTACCGCATATGCATACGTAAAGTTTTCACGAAAAAATGTAATTGGATTTGACTACACTACTTGATTAAAAAACTGTTCTTGTCTTTAAAATAACAATGTTTTTTTATAGCTTATGATTATTAGGTTTAAGCATTACTACGTCTTAACTGTTAGATGTAGCCCAGTAATTAGAGTTCAGGACTGAAATTTAGCATTACTGACATGATTTAATAAAGACAAGATTGGTGATAGCTCAGTCAATCAGTCAAGTGCCATGCGTGATTCACACTTGGGTGATCATGTCTCTTTCAATCCATTACTGACCAAGCAAAAGATTTTCCCTCAGTGGGTTGTCATTTCTTTCTGCGATAAACCGGTTGTTAACTAAAGCTACAGAACCTAATCTGTTTTGCTATTCAACCATTAGCCGGTAGGAAAATGGATGGATTAATACTTTTCCCAAGGGTATTTGCGCGTAAGTAAATCCAATGGATTCAAGTGGAATTCGAACTCGGCTCTCCGATTTCTCATTCCAAACCAATATCCATTATACCACATGCAAAAAAATACAACCCTGTATATTGTTGGGACTGTTGTCCTCATCTCTCCTGCCATATTCACGACCTTTTGGCCGTTGTACGCTCCGGGTTTGTTTTTTTTGTTTTTTTGTTTTTTTCATGTGATTGGAATTTTGAACCAAACTCTTCTATTTTGTCAACCAGGGCAAATTGTTCCAGTTGAGCGTACCATACCTCTCTCGGATATTTCAGTTTTCAGTTTCAGTTATTTCCCTATACTGTTTATTGTTCACCTCTGCTGTGGCCAGGTATTGAACTCGCAACTCTTTGGGACAAGTCGCTGGATTACTTCAACCAACATCTTTATCTACTGGGTCATGTCCTTCGGGACAATGTAAATGGTGTAAACAGTTACAATACTTCATCTCAGAAATATAGAAAAAATCCCTGTGTCAAGTAGATATTCTTGCAGATGGAATATCGAATAACATACGCCTACAATTTTTCAAACATTTTTCTTCTGTGTGCCGTGTTCATTCAGGACATTGGATTTACTTAAAGTATATACCTTTGGGAAAGATATTAACCATTCATTCTCCTTTCCGCTATGGGTTGAACAGCAAAACAGATTGGGTTCTATAGCCTTGGTTGGCAACTAGCCTACCACAGAAAGAAATGGCAACCTACTGCCTGAAAATCTACTGCATGGTCAGTCATGGGTCGAAAGAGACATGGGTGATATGGATCTTCACAACCTCCTATTTCTTGTAGGTCTTTTTGTTATTTCTCCTACATTCCCACAAGCTGGTCAGGTAAGTAGCTCGCTGTCTTCCCGTGTCTTCTGCTCTTACAATACGTGAGTACCAATTCTCCAAACTCTCCTGGAAATTTCATCTGGTTTTTTCTTAGTCTGATCAAGAAATCAGTCTATTTTTTTAATTACGACAAATTTAATAGCACACAAACTGAGCCCAAATTTATCAGAAATATAGATCAAGGCTTTGACAGTGCCTTTTCTTCTCAGTTCACTTTTGAATGCGAACCCGTTTGCCCTTCTCTAAGAATCATTTTGGTTGCTTTCTTAACAATATTCATGTTGTCTCATTCAGCTTGTCATCAGAACCGCTGTTCTCTGAATGACGTCTTAATGGACACAAACAGATGAATATCCGAGACTCCCAAGTTAGGACTGCAAAGGTTTATAAAAGAAAGTTTGATCAAACATGTATTGTGATTGGTTGTCTCCTTTTTAAGTTTTCTATCTTTGTGGTGTAATGAATATCGGCTCTGAATGAGAAATACCCTTAGGAAAGCTGTTAATCCATCTCTTCTCCCTCCAGCTATGGTTACTTTTCAAGAAGTCTTAGTGAGCTTCGGCTTTCCGGTTGAGAAACGCTGGACTAAGGTGATGCTTACGTTGATGTAATTACAACATTTTAGTCCGATGAAATCCTAAAGAACTAAACCGATCACACGAAAAAAAATCCACTTTATTATACATTTTCCGACAATATTGTTCTTGATATATGAGAACATTTATATTTATCGTTCATCTAATATATATATATATATATATATATATATATATATATATATATATATATATTGGATGCACATTGTGGTGCAATGGATATCGGCTCGGAATGAGGAGTCGGAAAGCGGAGTTCGAATTCCAGTCGAATTCGTTTCTTCACTTACGCACGGAAAAGGTATTAATACATTTCTTCTCTGTCCAGATATGGATTAAATAACAAGAGAAATCGGATTCTATAGAGTTGACTGACAACCAGTCTACAGCAGAAAGTAATGGCAACCTACTGCGGAAAATCTTCTGCCTAGTCAGTCATGTCTCGAAAGAAACATGATCGCCCAAGCGTGTATCACGTACGGCAATTATTGCTAAAACACATCTTCGATGTGCTGTGTCTGTTCAGGGTGTCTAACTCTTATTAATTTTTGTAATCATGCCATCTGTCCTAAATCTTATTCTGCAAATCATTTCGATAAGCTCGTTGGGTAGTTTACTTGTTCTTCCCCCTTGTCCCTATTAGCATTAATATATCCGGTGAGTGTCAGATTTTCCAAGCTCTCTGTTCTTGTTATGGGGCTTAGAAATTTCAACTGTCTCTCTCTGATTTTAAACCGAAGGGTCCTTTTTGTTTTTACTTTCCTTAAAAATATCGTCTTTATTCACGTCTTCAATTTAAATTATTCTCAGCATCCTTCTGTATAACTACATTTCTGGTGTCTCAAATCTCTTCATGATTCAAGTGAGCAATTGATTTGTTGAAGATGCATTGTAAAAACAATATTTCTTTTTCAATGTCAGCATTATTTTTTCCCAACGAATCGATTCTTTTATAATTTCTACTTCCTCCTTATCAATGTAGTCCTGTATTTTCCTTTACTCTTTCTTTCCTCACCAAAATAATTCTTCTTCTGATAATCTTCAATTATCCTCAAAGTATTAATCTTTTTTTATCTTTCTCTCTAGATAAAGAAGATTCAATCTTTATATCTTTCAAAATTCACTTTCTCTATACTTGTTTCCTTCTCTTCTTTCTTTTCTCTCACTTCATATCAATGTGGTGGGTGGGGCAGTGCTGTTGCCATTTTTCGCAACACCAAAGGACGATTTCAGTCAATCAAACGAGAAACAAAGGTACAAGAATTGCTTACGTCACGAGTCTTTCAAAATATTAGTACCAACACTATTTTCCACTTTCTCTTGTTCTTTCTCCCTCTCTTGTTCTCTCTCTCTCGCACGCGCGTGCGCACACTCTCTCTCTTAGACTCGTCGAGGGCTCCCTAATAGATTTCACAAGATTGATTTCCCAAAGGAATGATAGCATTCGCTTGCCAACAACTTTATTCAATTTTATTCATATTACTCATTAACTAGTCACAAATGGGTATTGTTATGTATTGAGCATGGGCACAAGAAAAGGTAGATTGGTACGCGGAGGGTTTGGGCTGTTAGGGGAGGCGGTTGGCTGGGATGATGATGATGGGTGGTGGTTGCGTAAAAGCAAAATAGTAAGTATTATTGCGGATAAGAGAGGGTGGTCTGCACAACTTGTAATGATATCCTGTAGTGACATGGTAAGTCTAAATGCGGTAAAAAGAAAACGTATTTAAATTTAAGGCTTGTCATCAATTTGCTGTGAGATAAATAGATTTAAACAAGAGAGTGAAATAAACATTAGAAACGGGGGAGATAGATAGATAGATAGATAGATAGATAGATAGATAGATAGATAGATAGATAGAATAATGAACATAGATAGATAGATAGATAGATAATGAACATAGATAGATAGATAGATAGATAGATAGATAGATAGATAGATAGATAGATAGATAGATAATGAACATAGATAGATAGTGAATAGACATAGATAGATAGATAGATAGATAGATAGATAGATAGATATTAGGAAGAAAATGGCAGATACAGACTCAGATAGATAGATAGATAGATAGATAGATAGATAGATAGATAGATAGATAAACATGTCGGATGGATACATCTAACTGTCCACTGATGTGTCAAAATTTATAAGGTAAGTTCCTGTTATCGTGTAGATCCGCCTCTTTCCCGGCAATATGGAGCAACACGATGTATCGTCCATTCCAGAATTTCTCGGATATATGGCGATATATTGAACCATGCTGTTTCGATAGTTCATCTGGTTCTTAAAGCGTTGGACGTGGATGTGATTAGAGCCGGTAACGTTTGTCTTTTATCATCGACAATTCGAACAAGACGCTTCTGGACCCGATTATTAAGGACTCGTGGACAACTACTGCCCAATTCACGGTTGAAGAAAATTTTATCCATCAGGTATTCCCGGTACAAACGTGATACTGTAGATCGAGAGATGATGAATCTCCCCATAATCAGAAATAAAATGTCCTATCCATCCAGCACCCATTATTCAAACTCAGGATTCATGTCGACTTGCTATGTGCACACTAGTCAGTGTTCACGGTGACTCACTAGATGGGCACAACTAACAATAAGTTACTGTAGCGCTACCTACCTCCTCGTTCTTCTCTTCCATGACATTTGGCACGTCAGTGTAGACAACTCGCTACCTAGTTGGAAAGAGACAGAAATAGGGAAATTTTGAATCAGATAGAAATAGTTAGATATAACTAGATCGAAAGCTCTTGTTTTGCTCGCCAACAGTGTCCGGCAATGCGTATTCTAAATTCACGTAAGTTTGTAGAAATGTGACACTATCTCCCGCGGGTATATTCTTTTTTGTTTGGTTTAATACAACGGAGAGAGAGAGGAATTAATATTAGTGGTATTATTAGTTGTGCTTTATTGTAATTCGCGATGTGAACTTATGTAAAAAACTATTTTAATACTATCATGTACTTGTAAAATCCGGGGAATAGATAAATTAGCTGATAATTTGAAAAAGAGAAGCAGAAATATAGTTTTCTTTCTTTTTCATACACGATACGGATTATTTTGGTCCAGGTGGAAATTTGACAAAATGGTCGTAGTCATAACAAAATATCAGGATTGAGGTCAGGTAGGATTAAATCTCCAACAGTTGTTACTAGGAACAGAAATTGTGTTAATTGAAAAATCTAAAGATGATGTAATCGAAAGAAAGAAGACAGAAAGACATAACGTCATGTGAGTTGTTGATATTTCATTCGTCGAGCCATGGCTCCCCGCAAATCGTGTGGGTGGAAAATAATCTCATTTTCAAAAGCTTTGAGTCGGCCAAATCCTCCGAGAGGATTGGGGATGGTTATAAAAGTCCGGACTCAGCGAGAAAGATCAGTAGATTTTGTGAGTCGAAATTTAACGACCGTGGAAAAGGGTTCCCAACTGGGGGAGCCATGACCCACGGCTGGTTGCCTACCACAGAACTTATGACTAAAGAGTTAATGTCGAATGAAACCTGCCGCCGATTAGCTTAAAGAGTTAATGTTGAATAATGCGCCTTCGATAGGAATCTCGAAAGAACATTATTGTTTTTTAAGTCATGGGAGAATTGAAATTTCTGATTCCTCGTTCGCTCTACTTCGGTAAACTCCGATAAGAACTCGAAAGGACTGTGTTGTGTTAGAAGTTGCATAGTTGCATTGAATGGACAGACCTGATTATAGAGAATATGTAAAAAGACTTTAATGAAAATTTAATGAATACGTGAAAATACTTTAATGAAAATTTGAAGAGCTCTGTTACTTTAACGAAACTTAGAAAAGACATTTTTATTTTGAAGATTTGAAGCTCTGATATTTTTAAATTCTCTCTCTCTCTCATTCACTCTCGCTCTCTATCTCTCTCACTCTCGTAAACTGGCTTTCTGACAACTGTATTATTTGCTCCTGTAACTAATAATTAATTTTTTTATAAAGACCTTATTCGTAACTCTCCGGACGTCTTCGACCTTATTCATTTATTTACTTTTTTTTTTTTTTTGTGCCGTGTTTATATTTAACCACAAGTGTACACAAGTGTCCGGTCTGGTTCTGGTGGAAAGACGGCTACTGGATTTGCACAACGCGACTTTCTGAGATCAAATCACAACGTGGTCAGGGGTCCGTTGTTGAAGACCAGCTTTTGTGGCGAGATCATCACGACCAGCAACAGCGGCCCGAAAGCGTCGACATAATTGGTATCGTTTCGACATCATCGCAGCGGGATCCGTTCCCGAACCAGCGAGAGATCGAACCAACCAGCCAGCCGGGTGGCAGTGTCACAATTGGTGCCGTCACGACCGTCGACGAGAACAAGCGTCACAACCAGCCAGCCTGGGCAAAAGTACTACAGAGATATCAGTGATAGGTCCATGGAATTGTGAATTATTTGGATGTTGTCTCCAAAAGTATATTTCACAAAAAAAACGAGAAAGACTAATATGCAAACTAGCATTTTTAAATTTGTTGATTCGTTTAATTCACTCATTTTTAACCTATGAAGATATTTTGTTTGGCGTAGGCCTTTCCTCAGATCTAGCCATTTTTGCTATTCATGTACTAGTCTTAGCAATCGAGGTAGGTGATAGGTTTTACTTTGATTTTAAATCCGGTAACGGCCACAGCTGTGGTGTCGTGCCTTGAGAAGTAATGGCCCAATATCCTACTGCGCTGGCACGATGCATGTTGGTAGGTGCAGATGTGACAGTCTATCCTGCTATTTAATCCTTAGCTGAAGAGGGTAAAAGAGATGGATTCATACCTTTCCCGACGGTATTTGCGCGGAAGTAAACGAACTCAATTGGAATTTGAAATCAGCTCTCCTATTTCACATTCAAAGGTGTATCTATCACACTACCGAACATCCAAGCTTACAGCACCTGGTCTACCTAACCGGTCACCCACCTCGGTATAGACCAAGCTCAAGATTGCTTGACTGTGGTGATCGGAACGAGAACTGGTATTTCAAAGTGTTGTGGTCGTAAGTTATGCATTAATTTGCATGTCCACAAATTTACATAAAACAATTTTAGATTCTATTCATAAACAAAGATGAAGTTAAAATCATTTCTATTTCAAAATAAGTCATTCATTTAAGAATTTTAGAAACTCTTTATTTAAAGTCCTTTCATTATTTTCTTTTTTATGTGCCGTATCTTCTCAGGACGTAGGCGATCATAGCTCTCCATAACTTCCTGTCCCTCATAGCCCTTAATAAACTTTATATTTCTGTTATTTCTCCTAGACCCTGTTCCACCAACAATTTAATCAATCTCACCAAGTATGTCATGCATTCTTTTCCTCTGTATTTCTTGCCCTTTATCTGCTTTGTGAGTTTCAGACTTTTCAAACAACAGAACTTGGGGAAATCTTGTAAGTCTACATCGACTTTTCTCAATAACATTCTATTCAGGTAGCTAACCACCTGGGTGGACGGCCAATTAAGTGCCAACGTCTAAATCTTTCCTCCAGGGTGATCAACCCGATATCTCTCGACGAGACAAAACTTGTCGATCAGATCATCCAGATCATCCAGGCAGCGATCACGAACCTTCTTGCTAGCTACCCCTATCTAACTTGGGGTCCAGGATGGCATTCCAGTCTCCCACTAAAACTAGGCGCGAAGAATCCACCAGGAACGGCCCAATTGACGGTAAAAAGGGGCGCACTCCTCTCGGTCGTTGGGCACATAAACGATCCGAAACGACCTACTTTTCATGGTAACATTAGCCACGATCAACCGGCGCCTCGCGCCGACCTAGATAAGGTCCACCCTCGCACCCAAGGTACGTTTAATCAACAAGGAAACACCTCTGGCATGCTGGTCCCCGTATCTTGAATAGGCTACAAAGTCGTTAGACAGCACACAAGGATGAACATCGCAAACAAAGTGTGGCTCCTGGATCGCAGCTACATCCACTCGTAGGGACAAGAGATCACAAAGCAGGCGGGCAGCCTTACCCCAATTTCTCAGAACCCTCACAGTCAAGCTGGCTAACTTGATGGACATTTTCTAAGTGTAACCCCTTAGACACACACAGCGAGAAATCTGTCGAAGTCAGGACCCCAATGGAGTGTCTCAGGCTACCAGTACCCATCTCGGACGTAATTCGTCTGTCTGTGACAATCCCGCCGACATCCGTCAGGTAAGTGACTTTTAAGACGCTACATAAGGAGGGGTAGAGCAAAACAGGGACCCTCCCCGCAGAGAGTTTACTTAATTTTTTTAGCTCCCGTAACTCTAAGCTGCTGCTGTTGCTGTTTTTTCTCCTCCTTCTTTGGTGGGACACCCTGCTGTGGAGGAGGAGTGGCGGCCTTTGATCTCCTCCTCACAACTTCTGTCCATTCAGAGGAGCTACTAGGGGCTTGGCTAGTTTTTTCCACCATCACTGACTTTTTTATACTGCCACTGCTTCTTCCGGTCCTACTGATGAAGATGTTGGTACTGGATTTTTCCGGGGCACATTTTGAAAAGATGACCGGCAACACCGCAGGACCAGCAGTAGGGACATCGACCTTCCACCACCACGAAGATATTCCTGTCGACAGGAGAGAACCTGAGAAATTTCCAAAAACTCTTTCCGCTTTAGTGGGTTTTGTAGGACATAATTTCCAGTCAAAATCCAAGTTTTGCAGGCCAGGGCAGAATCATCGTTTACTTGTCCAAATATGGAAAAGAAAGCCCCTGCCGCTCCTCTGTAATATCCATGGGCACTCCATACAATGTGACTCTTATTCTCCAGCTGCCCATGTATTTAGTTTGCAAACGTACTGACTTTGTGGTCAGTACGCTGCCAGCCAACTTTTTGGCCTCCTCCTAGCCAAAAGGATGTCCCACATAGCTCTGGAACACTTCGCCAATACTTCAATTTCGAGGCTCTTCAGCGCCTCCTACATAATTTCCTGACTGACACCGATCACCTTCCGTGTAGCTACGTCGGACGTCAGCAGTGAGTTTGAGTTTTTTTTAACGGCATATCAACTTCCGTGGGTTATTTAATACTAAAAGGTGGATTTGTAAGTTATTTTTTTAATGTTCGGTTATAGTGAGAAGGTTGATTTGATCAGATTTTAATGAAAATTTTTATTTTTATTCTTTATTTTAGAAAACTGAAAATGTCTTCTAGTTTTGTATTCAAAAATGTTTTGCTGAGAATTTTTTTCCTTCAACATTGTGTTATAATAATTTTTTCTTCAAAAATGTATATTTTCCATAAAAGTCTACTTTTATGTATATGTTTCAATAAAAGTGTGGGGGTTAACTATTTGCTCATAGCTGGGACCCCTAACAGATGCTACCATTCCGGGTCAGGGTGGACCTGGGAACAACAGCAATTAACAGGTGGTTCCATGCACCTCACAACCTCCCAATCAGAGGCCTTGCTGACGGATGCGTCAGCAGTGAAATGACTCGTCGCAAAAGATTCCGATACACTCGGGATGGTCAAGAATTTATTGCCATTTCTATATAGCGCATACCGCTCCTGTAATGCAGAGTTGTCTTTTGGAACTTTTTTCCCTGGTCTATTAGAGGCCCAAGCAGAAACTTTCGACGAGGCCGAATTTGACGGTTGTGGGGGATCATCCGCCATATTGGAGAGTTTCCCACGCCAACATTCACAACAGACAATTTAAAAAATAGGAAAAACACTTACAGAAGACGATTTGTTGACGGACACAAATACATTTTTTCTAGAAACTAGTCTGACGTAAAAATCACAAATGCAACGAATACACACCAACAAAAGCTTTTGTCTCCTTGTGGTCCTCGTTCAAAAAGTGTGGTTCACCTCTAATCTGTGGTAGACTGGAAATGGCTCGTAAATTTTAATGCTTCCAAAAATTGAAGCTGTTATCCTTTAACCACCATAGACAACCGCTCCTACCTCCCATCAGCATGGATCAAGCTTGTCTCCCTGAAAGCAAAACACTGCGTCTCCTCGATCTAACTCTATCAGCAGATTTCAAGTAGAATGACTGCATTGATTCAATATCAAAATCTGCTACTAGAAAAGCTGGTTCACTGTGTATGACAGGAACTTTTTTTCTCATCTGAATCTATCTTGCACATATATCAATCTACCATCAGTCCGTGCATTGAATACTTCTGTCATATCTGGTCGGGCGCCCCTGCTATTCATCTCAGGGTTCTTGACAAAATCAAACAAAGAATCTGCAATGTAATTGATCCCGACTTGATAGATCAACTCCAGTTACTTTCTCACTAACATAATGTGGCTTCCCTCTGTCTTTTCTACAAATAGTTTCTTCTCCGATGAGCTTAGCTCCCTTGTGCTCCCTCTGCATGGATTTACCACAGCTAAAAGACTAGCGACTAGGTTTCACCCTTTCCAGTGAAACCGATCAATTGTAACCGCAACTTCTACTCTATCAGCTTTTTTGCTCGCACGTTCCGCCTGTGGGATTCCTTTCTGTATACTTGCTTCTCTGAAAGCTACAATCTCCAAGAATTTAAGTGCAAAGTCAATTCCCATCTCTTATCTTCTTGACTCTCATCCTTTCCCTGACAACTTTTGTATCATGTTCTTCTTTCTTTCCACTCTACTCCCATGCAGCCCTCTTCACACTATTGTTCTCATACTTATCTTATCCATTCTCTGACATTTCCGTAACTTGTTCCTCTTTCTCACAACTCACCTCTTATGTACCCCACTCCGCACCAGTGGCAGTTCTGCTTGCTTGGGGTGAAATGATTATAAAAAATGGTGGATGCAGGAAGGAATCACGAATACTGTGAAAGTCTGAGGTAGACATTCAATTACGACACTAGTTGTTATATTGGTACAAATATTTGGTATTGATGATATTTTTTTTCGTTGAAAGATTATATAGTTAGGCTTCTTCTTCTTCTATGTGCCTTGTCCTTTCAAGACGTAGGTGATCATGGCTTTCCACGTCTTCCTATCCCTGGTGGCTCTTAGCACGCTTTCTCCTGTTACACCACGCAACCCTCATTCTGTCATCCACTTGATTAGGCCCTTCAAATATGTTATCCGCTGCTTTCCATAGTCTCTTTTTCTCTCTCTCTCTCTCTCTAGCCTGTTCGTATTAGGTTCTCCAAGCCCTCCTTTCTCATTGCATGTCCCAGGAACTTTAGCTGTCTCTTCATGATGCTTAGTATTTGTTTCCTTTCGTTTCCATCCTTTCCAAAACCTCATCATTGCTCACAATCTCGATCCATGGTATCGGCAGCATCCTTCTGTAGAACCACATTTTAATTGCTTCAAGTTTTCCTTCATCTTCTACGAGATTGTCCAGCATTCACTGCTATATTAAAGAACTGATATCACATAGCAATCCAGTACTCTTTTCTTAGTTTCTAACGAAATTTTCCTGTCTCTTAATACTCTACTCAGCTTCGGAACGCATCCTTTGCCATGGCAATTCGCCTTCGGATCTCTGTGTCGCACTTTTCGTCTTCTGTTAGAACACTTCGCGGGTATTTAAGTTTTTGTACCTGCTTGGTTTTAGTATCCCCCACCTGTATTTGGCATTTTGGGCTGCTCTTTTTTCTGGTGACCATGCATTCGGTTTTCTTCGTCGAGAATTCTTTATCGTGTTTCTCTGGAGTCTTACTAGCTACAACTGTTATCTAATAATGTATTTTATGCGTTGAAAGTAAGATATGCTGTTCGTGATTCTAAATGGAATACGAAAAAACTGATATAATTTACTATTTACTTCAATCCCATTGGACACTTGGTGAAATTTGCTCTTCAAATCCAAAGAAGAATAAATTTTATATTTAGAGATTACCACCATTTGTGGTAAAGGTGGGTAAAGCGTCGAGTCGAGTAAATCTATGAATAGTTCTATTATAATCCACAACTAATCTCTTTTTATGCCGTTTATCTAAAATTAAAATTTGAGTTCGCTAAGGAGACGAACTTTCCTCAATTATTCCATCTCTTAGCATTTAATAAAGTGTTTATCAGCAGTTACATATCGGCAAGATCGCGTAGGAATAGGTTTGCAGATAGGATCGAGACTCGAAAATAATGGATGTATATTTACCATCTGCGATGGTAGGCTACGAGCATTTGAAAGTGGGTAATCGGTTGAATTACATGTCGAATGGAAACGAACCAGTAATCGCTGGTGAGTAAATGAGTTGGCCAAAGTACTAACCGACCGACATACTTTCAAAAAGTACCCCTTTTTTCTGCATTTGTGACACGTGGCCTATCTGAGCGGGCACACTTTATGATTGTGGTTTAATCCAACACAAAAATAACAACGCTTGTTAAGGTACATGCATAGCCGACTAATAAATCTTTGTTTTCTAGTGTTGTAGCTTCCACAGATGGTGAGTTCCGGTGTGAATATGATTCAGAATTTCTCTGGGAAAGATACAGAGCTCGAGCTCAGTTAACCGTTGTATGTAGATCGAAGGTTTGTTTTCTTAAAGACGCTGTCGAATTAAATTGAAGCGCAAGCCGGTAACGAACAAGTCTAACGCAGTCGTCTCGGTTTTGCAAAAATATTTTATAAAAAATAAAAATGGGGTAGAAGAGTGTTATAAGCATTAACTTCCATCGATTTGGACTTTTAATTTAATAATCCTCAAATTTTTATTTTATTTTATTTTTTTTTTTACTCATGGATCACTTTTGCTATTAATACTTTTTTTGGCGATACCAAAAACTATTCGATATATAAAAAATGCTTACTTTAATTTTTACAAATAGATAATTTTAGGAATTGTATTACCGGTATAGGAAATGTATCAGTCAGTTAAGTGCCATACGTGATACAGGCTTGGGCGATCATGTCTCGAAACAGACATGACTGACTGGGCAGAAGATTATCCCGCAGTAGGTTGCCATTGCTTTCTGCGGTAGACTGGTTGCCCAGTCTGTCCTGTTATTTAACCCATAACTGGAAGGAATAGACGGATTAATACCTTTCCCAAGGGTATTTGCGCGTAAGTGAATGCAATGAATTCAGCTGGAATTCGAACTCGGCTCCTCGTTCCGAGCCGATATCCACTACACCACAACGCACATAGGAAATGTATACGCTTCCTTTATATCATTTATATATTAAATTAATTTTATTATTAATTTTTCATTATATTTTATATTAATTAATTTATAATAATATATTATTTTATTAATATTTAAAATTAATACTGTTATTTATTACTGTTATGTTAAATTAATTGGTATCAGTACATTATGTGGCCTACCTTAAAAAGCCTAACATAAGGAAGTATTATAACAGTCTGGTAAGAGCTAGGGTTAGGAAAAATAATTGGTTTCTATAATAGCCGAGTACTTATATCAATAAGTATATTCTTACTGAGGTACGACACACTCAAACCGGGTAGCCCACATACTATACTAGCATCGAAGAGGTAGGCCATATACTATACCAATTATTTTATATAATAAATTATATAATCCTTTTTTGATATCCTTCTCGGTTTTTACAATCAAAATATCCGGTTGAGTAAAAGGGGCGCTAATTTACATTGCTTGATCTCATTTTCAGCAATTAGTTTTTCTTTTTCTAGTGATTTAATATGGCGTAGATTACTGTAGAACTTACAATGCTCAAATTGCGACAACCATTCCGATATGAAAGTTTTCTATCTACCACTAGAATATTACCGTGAACACCCAAATTGCTATTTTTTGTGTAGACACTACCTCGCCAGTAACGTTATATGTAACGCAGGGTCCGTACGTATCCATTTAGAGAACCTGTGATTTAATTAACTGTAAGAAAGAAAAAATTTAACTGCTTTGTCTCTATAAAATAATAATAATCTCAAGGTCAGAAATTGATTTTCAAAACCACCAACCTGTAGAACAGTCAAATCTGTTGGGCAAGTTACTGTCTATTAAAGACAGATTAACACAAGGGTTGGTGAAACTGTGAGATGAGGATAAACTTCTTTTTATAAACAGTTTATAATTTGAAAATGATTTTTAGTCTTATTTCCAGTAGTTAGAACACTACAGCAACTTTGTTATTCTAATTAGTCTTTACGTCATTAATAATGATTCAGTTTTTCTCGTCTTCTTTTTACAACCATGTTCACATCATTTCATCTGCAATTCTTTTATTTTGTCCCCTGAAATGGCCGTTGAGTTGATTTCTTTTCCTAATTTTCCCTTCTTTTGCCTTTTTGTGATTTTTATTGCCAATTTTGGCTGTTATAATTAGTTTTGTATGATTCTATTACAAATATAGACAGCTGTAATTATCTATTCAATTTCTATTGAAAATATACGCGGTTGTAATTAGCTGCTCATGATTCTGGTTTATATAATTTCCAAAAAGTTTAATTCTCTTACACTAACCTTTATATTCTGTCTTTTGTATTATGCTCATCCATATTTATCTTCGTTTCCAGTTGCATAGCATAGTTCACTGTCGTACCTTCATCTCAAACCAGGCAAGTAATCATTTCCTCGTTCAAGACTTGCATATAAGATCTTCTTTCGCGGGTGGAAGAGACTGGTCATGATCTTAAATTCCATGGATATCTTACTACCGATTTTTTGTTTGTTTGTTTGTTTTTGGTTTTTTGTTTGTTTGTTTGTTTGTTTGTTTGTTTGTTTGTTTGTTTGTTTGTTTGGTTTTTTTTTAGAAAAAAGTTTCTTTTGTTGATACTAATTAGATGTGCTGAAAAGTTCTCAACTAAAACCAGTTTCAAAAATTTGACCACATGATTAAACATCGGATATTTTTTCTTCTAAGAGTTTCTTATTTAAACCAACTATGTGGTGCAGTGGATATCGACTCGGAACGAGAAATCGGGAAGCCGAGTTCGAATTTCAGTTGAATTCGTTGCAAACATATACGCACAAATACCCTTGGGAAAGGTATTAATCCGTCTCTTCCCTCCAGCTATGGGTCAAATAACAGGACAGATTGGGTTCTATAGCCTTGGTCGGCAACCAGTCTACCGCAGAAATCAATGGCAACCTACTGCGGGATAATCTTCTGCCCAATCAGTCATGTCTCTTTCGAGACATGATTGCCCAAAGCGTGTTTCACGTATGGCACTTAACTAACTGACTGACATTTCGTCATCTCTTCATATTTACCTTTATGGTCGAAACTAATTCATTTGCACAGTTCTTTGTGTATGACCATTCCAACTCTGTTGTACCTGCGTTTTTAAAATTCTATTTAAACCACCCACATGCACATTATTATTATTATTATTATTATTATTATTATTATTATTATTATTATTATTATTATTATTAGGAGAGCAGAACGCTAGCACAGAGATTCTTGTGTTCAAATATACAAAGCACGAATACACCTGTTCAGCGTATACTAGGTTACATGAATCACAACTTTACCTGTTTAATATGGTGACAGGTTTTGATAAAAGCAGCATCTATTCGTGCAGATAGAGCCCAGTTAGAAATACCTTCAGGTCAGGTAACTCCACTCACTCAGATGCTCTCTGATTGTGAAATCGCCCAGTATTTAAATGGGGCTACCAAATTGCATCATACTTCAAATCTTAAAAAGAAAACACTCTCTACATGAAGCTATGATACATCCCCATACCTTTTGTTTATTAACAGTGCATCCACTCCTGAGGGAAATATCAAATCATCTTCAACTACAGATAAAATTTACTGTTGGTCATTTTGCTATAAAATACAGTGTTCGTAATTCTACTAAAAGTCGGTCGTAATTTTATTTTTATGTATAAAAGTATATTGCTGTATTTTCATATTTGACTGTTCATTATTTGCCCATAGCTGAGACCCTAACAACTGCTACCACTCCAGGTCAGAGTGAGAAGCAAATCTGTGGTATTGAAAAGTATATTTACCAGTGCCCATATTAATTTGCCACAAGAAACATGTACACTTTAAAACCCCTAATCAATTAAACCACGAGAGCCATACATGGAGTATCATATTATTATTATTATGTCATTTTTCATCATATTTCGATTTCTGCTTTGGTCTCACTACCAACCAAGTCTGCGGGGAGACCTAAGGCAGGTAGTGGCGTGTTGTTATGGCTCCATTTCATGTTTTTCTATCTTCCCTATCATCTCCAGCATTACATAGATAAAGTTTTCCTTAGTGTGTGGGCTGTACTTAATAAGACAATTTTTTGTATATCTCTTAAGCTGGGGTTTCCAGGGATTCTTTCAATGTGTTGTTTTGTTCCATTTTTTATCATTCCAAGTGCACCTACTATCACTGGCACAACTCTTGTTTTCAATTTCCACATTTTTCCTATTTCAATTTCCAGGTCTTTATATTTTGACAGTTTTTCAAATTCCTTGATTGCTATGTTACAATCCGCTGGACAAGCCATATCAATTAATAGACAAGTTTTCTCCTTCTGGTTTTTAACAATAATGTCTGGCCTGTTTGCTTCAATTATTATTATTATTATTATTATTATTATTACGAGTGTGTCTGTGCCGTCAAAAATGACGGAAAAATATTTGTATCGATATGCCGTCTAAAATGACGGCAACTTATATATTGAAGTACCTACTATTGAGTATCTTACAATAAGAGATAAGCAAACGTACAATAATCCAAACCCTGACCGTGACAGGATGCGCAAAAGTCTGTATTATAATAAAGAGGATTATTGGGTGGGAGAGCACCACACCAACAAAGGGACACTAGAGTACAACCAACTATAAAAAGACCAACATGCCCCTCGTGACACCCAGTCTGATACAGGGTAGTAATAATAGTATTAGTAGTAGTAATTGGTTAATTTTCTTTAGCGGTATATCAACCGTTATGAATTATTTAATGCTGAAATCTAAATATTTTTACAAAGTTTAATGGCTTCAACTACAGATAAAATTTACTGTTGGTCATTTTGCTATAAAATATAGTGTTCGTAATTCTACCAAAAGTCGGTCGTAATTTTATTTTTATGTATAAAAGTATATTGCTGTACTTTCATATTTGACTGTTCATTATTTGCCCACAGCTGAGACCCTAACAGCTGCTACCACCCCAGGTCAGAGTGAACCTGGTAACAATAGCAATTAAGAGATGGTTTCATGCTCTTTAAAACCTCCAATATCCCGATCAGAGGCCTTGCTACTGAATGTAGTAGCAACAGTAGTAAAATTTCTATTCATTTATTTTCCATCTCAATACAGATAGATGACTTTCGCTGTGGATCAATTAAAAGTCTATTCAATACCCAAAAGTTCTCAGCATTTCAGAAATGCACTCAACTGCATGGATTCGGTGTTTAATTTCTAATACTTGCAGTTTGTTTACAATCCAAATATTCAAGTGATGATGGTCACAGCTGTCAACACCATATTTTGCACATTATTAAGGATTTTCTTTAAAATCTGAGATATTTTCTAGACATTCTCTTTCTTTTAATTTCGCTTTCTTGTTTATTCAAACAGCAATAGATGCTGTCCATTTCATTAGCAAATGTCATCATTTCCATTGCAGAACAAATTATTGAGTGCAATTTAACAGAAATAATGAGTTGCAGAAGAAGAAGGGGGCGGATGAGAGCAAAGGCATCCTGTCATCTAATTTTTGTAAACTTTTTTAACGGGTAAAAGGTTGGGTAGGTTACGGGTATGGGCAAGAGTACTTTCTATCTGTACCCAGTCAATGACTTGGGTGGTCTCCACTGCATTCTGTTTAACTATTAGTAAAGAGGAGATTATTCTAATCTAATCTCCTGAAAGCTTTTAATTTTGTTTATCTCTCATTTTAAACCTACTTTTGAGAAATGATTCATTAAAGTCAAATATATATATATATATATATATATATATATATATATATATATATATAATATTATATATATATATATATATATATATATATATATATATAAGCCGAAAGCTTAGAAACAACTTAATAAAAAATTATCCAAATGTTGGAGAATTGTTGTCTTTATTTTCGACTGAAATTAAAGCCAAAATACGATTTTTAGAACGGCTCATGATTAAACATAATAGACATTCATTGTCTCTTATATTTAACAGAAATATGTTTAGAAAATTATTTGCTACCTTGATACACTATATATATAATAGATAAGTCTCTTGAGATAAGCATTTGTTTTTAAAATATTACATTGTGTATTTAAAACGGTTGTATGAAACCTCTGTTTGATGGACTGTGACAAAAAGAAAATTACATTTTCATGGTTGTCATTTTCGTTTTAACATACCAAAAGAAGATTAAAGCTATATTTTCATTTAATAGTTTTTTTTATGAAGAATCTGCTATTTTTAAAGAGATTTTTTTATTTTATTTTATTGACTATACAGTATAATAGGGTCAGTTGGGTCTCGTCTGTGAGAAAAAGAGTACAATAACACACCGGAAGCTCTAATAAAAATGTATCAGAATGTATCAATCTGAGTACAGTGCAGAAAATTTGGAAAGAGTTGGATGAATCTAATGGTGATTACGAAGATGTTTAGAGTGATCACTAGTGAAGGCGATGTTATGCCTCCATTCATCTTCCCACAGGGACTAAGACTCAACAGGGATATTTACATAAATTGTCTTGAGAAGGGAGTGCCTTCCTTGGTAAAGAGGGTTGCTGTTGGAAGACTTTATATCTGACAATATGACTCTGCACCATGCCACACAAGCAGGAGAACCAAGTCATGGCTGTTAGACAATTTTTACTACCACATCGCTTCTTATGTTTGGCCACCTAACTCCCCAGACTGCAAAACCTTTCATTATTATGCTTAGGGTGCAGTTAAATGAGGGACCATCATATAGTGTCAAAGTTGAAATTAAGGTCAAGGAGTAAGGCAGCATTCCCCAGCTTAAACAAGGAGACCGCCCAGGAGATTCCAGATTCATTTGGCGGCCGTGATTGAAACCAACGGAAATTTGATTGAATAAATTTACTCTTTAGTATTTCAAGAAATGTTTGTTTTATTTTGGTAAATATATCAGTTAAAATGACATGTCAGTGTTATTTTGATTTTTGCGTTATTTCTCCATTACACACACACACACACACACACACACACATACATACGCATCGTTCATTCAGTAATGAATTAGAACACTCTCACTACTGGCGAATGAATACATGGTATATCACACGATAAAAGTGTGCTTCCTTCTACCGAGCGCCCATATCTCAGCGGTAGAATTGCCGACTGACGCCAATTCGGTCGGGTTTCAATTCTGGATAAAAATCAATCGGATGTCTAACCGTAATGATGAGCTGTGATACAGCGAAACAGATCTGTCTGCGGATGACTATATATATATATATAAACCATTTGGTTTCATTTCGGCAGTTCCTTTAAAAAAAAACATGTTAGTAAATTTCTATTTGTTTTAATCAATTTTTTAATGCTATTTAATATAATCTTTTTATTAAATATACATCCAATATTATTTTTATACACTTCCAACATTTTAATCATATTTTTCTCATATAATTTTATTATCGTTTTTATTAGAAATAAATTTTATAGGTGGCCCTAAACATTTGTCCTATAGTACACACACACCCACACACACACACACACACACACACACACACACACACACACATATATTATTATTTATTTTTCGTGGGTACACGTCATTGAATTGCTATCCCTGACTTTTTTTTATTTTATTAAACAATGAAATTAATACCAACCACTTTCCGCCTGTGGAATTCTCCCATATACTTGCTTTCCTGACAGCTACCACCTACAAGAATTTAAATGCAAAGTCAATTCCAATCTCTTGTCCACTCTCTACCCTCGTAACTGTCTTCAGTCCTGTGTTGACATCCTACTGTTGCCCTTTCTCTTTCACCCCCTGGAGTTGATTCGTCTTTGTCTTCTCTCTCCTCTTGTCTAAAACTTTAACTCTCTTATGTAGCCCCCTGCACATCAGTGGCAATACTGCCTTGCTTGGGGTGAAATGATTAAAAAAAAACATCTTGAAAAAACAGTGTATGCCTCTGAGAGGAATTGAATCTGCATTCCTTTTCTCATCTTCCTAGTCAGTCATGTCACTTCCGAGACATGATCGCCCACGCATGCATCACGTATGGAACTTAATTGGCTGACTTATATCTATAAACATAGTCTTACTGAGGTTGGACACATTCAAACCGGGTAGGCCACATGCTATATGAGAATCAAAGAAGTAGGTCACATATGATGCAGACGCTCATTTCTCTTTAGTAGGCCTTCACAATTGAGGACGGTTGTTATCAATTTCAAACTTTAATAAAATAAAATAAACGGTGATAGCAAATCAAACACGCATAAACCTCTAAAATAGTGTATATATATATATATATATATATATATATATATATATATATATATGATAAAATTACGTTATTATTAGGTTTGCGTCATTTTCTTTATCATGCATTCTCATTTTTTAGCGAATTTTTTTTAGTTATATATATATATATATATATATATATATGGTAGACTTTGAAAATAGGTGGCTACTCTGGCATGTACGCGTCGCTCATTCAGTAATGTATTAGAGCTCTCTGGCTATTGAGCGTGTATAATGATAATATACACGCTAAAAGTCTGCCTTCTTCTACCTAGCGCCCATAGCCCAGAGGTAGAATCGCCAACTGACACCAATTCAGTTGGGTTTCAATCCTGGGTTAAAAGCAATCGGAGTCTAACGTACTGATGAGCTGTGATACAGCGAAACAGATCTGTCTGCAGATGATTATATATATATATATATATATATACTTTATTTGGACATTATTTTTAATTGATACACGTAGTTGAGTAAATATTCTGTTTTTTATCAAACAGTATATTTATATATTTATTTCTACTGGCCTGATATTTACCATAAAGTTTCTTACGAAAATGTGTGTCACTCGGCAGGACGTAGGAAAAATTTGTAAGAAAAATTTATCGTAAATAAGCAGGCCGGTAGAAATATATAAATATACTGTTTGATTAAAAACAAAATATATACTCAAATACGAGTATCGATTAAAAATAATAGCCAAACAAATAAACTAAATATGTTGATTGTTAAAACCATTACGTCAACCTTAGGGATTTTCCGTAACACACACACACACACATACACACACACACACACACACACACACACACAAACACACACAAACACACACATATATATATATATATATATGACTAGTTCACAAACCTACACATTTCAAATGTAATCACCTATGATATCTATCTTGTCACGTAGGCCGAAATTTGAACTCATCTTGATGGTTTTACTTTTTCATGGCGATAACCATTACTTCCGCCTTGTAATATATATATATATATATATATATATACTTATTTAAATGTTTCTGGATTATATCATTGGATTAAGTGTTATATTTCGGGTGAGGCTATTTTCTGGCTGGAGTTTATAACATGAAAATGTCAAGGAGAAACTGATAACTGGTTTTTCTTTCATTGATTTTAATTCATTTATTTACTCGTTTTTTCGTCAACAGAGGAGGGGAAAATTACCCGTTGGCAAATTGTTCTTTAATTATCTTCAAGATTTAATATTAACGCGCACAACCCGTGATAATTTCATTCGAATTTTCTAATAAATCAATTCTTAATTCAATGAATGATTAAAACACCTTGAGAGTTCTACGACTATAAAATAACCCTGGAAATTCCCCTATTGTGTCGTTAAATATCTGAGCTTAACAACTTTAATAAAATATTGTAATAACGATCATAAATACGTTAGTTTTGTCAGGCGTAACGTACGTGCGAGCTAACCAATGAAAAAAAGAACATTATATGATGGCTCATAATGCTAACTGCTCGGCCACTTTCATTTGGACTTGTTAACTTATATCTGTATATAAAAATCTGTTTACAATGATGTTTACCCTGTACAAAGCCCAAGAGCCACTCGAGGTAGAGGATTACAGAGTAAAAGGCATCACTCCAATGAAGCTGATAATGACAAAAAAGTGCAAAGAGGCTACTAGAAATGAAAATGGGAGTAAAGATTTTAGAAGTAACCAGAAATCCAATCCAAAACAGAAAACAACAGAACGAACTCTTCTCCTGTTCAAAAACTAGGAATGAAAATTTACTTCAGATTAAATGTACAAATAGTGTCAGTTGACTACATCAAATAATCATACGTACAGATCAATACATGTAAATTCGAAAATATAGGTCTCATTAATAGTACTTGGAACACACATTAATAAACCGCTATATATCTTCGTAGGACGTTCTATTCTCGCATTCATATAATTTTAGATAGCAAACCCCATCCCATGATAGATCATTACAATTCTTTTGAATTTGACAATTAGTGAAACTGGACTTTTTGTCAGATGTCGTCCTATCTTGTTCCATATACAAATAGAAAACAGGTTTTCCGACCATACCGGCAAAATATCTTCTGCATCACGTTCAGTAGCACGGGTAATATGTAGGCATCCATTATGCTGTCAGAAAAGTTCATTAACTTCTTGTTGCAGAAACGACAGCAGAAAAGAGGGAGAACAATGCTGTGGGTGTACATGTCTCTCTTCAACGGCTTCTTGCTGCTTTATCACCAATTCCATGAGAAGTGCTCGGACAAACTACATTCCTTCGTCCCACCACTTCTAAACTTCACGGCTATGACCCCCCATGCAACTCACATTGTAGTAAATTACCCACATTCTCTCCGTTTTCCAATCGATAAGAAGTGAATTCAACTCGAACAGCTTCTCGCGAACCACTGATCTCTGAAATCGAATTCCAAGAGGTTGTTTCTCACATCACTACAATCTTAAACTTTGGGAAACAGAATCCCAGAAGGATGTTTCCCGACCACTTATAACAGTTCAGAAATCTTTCTTTCTTAGTACTTTGTTTAGCTTTTAGAAGGCATCTTTCACAAGTTCAATGCGCTTACGGATTTCTGTGTCATATTATCCGTTGTCAGTTAAAACCCTTTTCTGAACAGAAAAAAAGAAAAGAAATGAGTATATAACCAATGAAAATACAGTCGTTATTGTCTTCTGTAAAACCTAGCGGACCTCCCCTCACTTTATGTATGGAACCCATTTGAAAGGATTACATCAAATTGTATAAAACCTCCCTTGCTATCAGTTTAGTTTTAAATTATTACCGTTTTTCCCATCTTGTGGTGCATCTAACGATATTCGACGCATGGTTTATAAATTGATGTACTGTATTTAACAACTCAACTGTATAACGTGAAAACTAATTTACAAACTGTGAAATTTATTTTTTTAAAATAAATACCGGCTAAATACTTTAAATGTGTTAAGAGATTAACTGAAAAAATAAATAAATAAAATAAAAGGATGAGTGTTGAAAGATTCAGCTGCATTGAGAAAGTATGATCATTCCGTATTTCAAGGGCGCGTCACAGTTTCCAAATCTCGCAATGTTCGAGAATTCAAAACTTTTTTCGCGCTTCTTAAGGTCAAAGAAATTAAATTTCGAAAAGTCAAAATTGGCTTATTATATATTAGAAATACGTTTAAATTTATCAAATTTCAGAAGTAAAACTAAAAACTTAATACTAGTAAAAAAAAAAACGGATTTTTTTTCTATTCAATTAACTTTGAAATGCATGGAATTTTGGTCCTGGATTCATCAACCAGTTTCTGAATATTGTCTTCATATGAAGAAGGAATGAAAATTCTGTTTCGCAAATATAAGCAATCTGGAAAATGAAAGAATTATTTTAAAGACTCTTTTATTTGATATGAAAATGCTTGGATTTTTGTTTTATATCTAGACGATTTTAATTAAAACTCCATTTTTGATGCCTTAATATTTTCAAGTCAAAGATTTCTTCTTTAATGAGCAATAATAATAGCACTAATGATGATAATTTTCACAAAAAATCCAAGAGGAATCATGAAGGTGGCTTATGAACGATTTCTTCAAGAAGGAAAAATGTTCGAGCCACGAGTGCAAAACACAAGTAGGCATTAAGAACAACTTTGTTGAACTACTATGTAATATCGGTTCTCCTATATGTCAGTGAAAATTTTCCTTCACATATCAAAACGCAACTTGAGTCAACAGGGATTTGGTTCTACAGGGGGGCATTGAGAATATCATGGACAGGACTTATGAGCAAAGGGGACGTTTGAAAGAAAATGGAAACAAAAAGTACACTTAAATTAAAATAAAAATTGTTTGAGATTTGTAGGACACATAATGACGAAAGAAGGGTTGGAAAATTTGATACACACATAGCTTCTTTTCTCGCACTTCTCGCCTGTGGAATTCCCTTCCGCATGCTTGCTTCCCCGACGGCTACAACCTCCATAAGTTTAAATGTAAGGTCAACAGACACTTCCTAACACACTAACTCGCACCCATTCTCTCAAACACTTTTCCTATGTACCTCCTTACTCGTCTATTACCCTCCTTCTGAAATTTCCTATACCTAATCGCTCTATGTAACCCCCTGCGCTATAGTGGCAGTGGAATGTCTTGCTTGGGGTGATATGATTAAAAAAATAAAAAAATAAAAAAATAACAAAGGCAACTATACTCATTGCAAATTTAGTAAAATTTAAACTATTTTTAGTACACCCAATATATTGTTTGGTAAAATTAGTATTTTCACTAGTGGAGATGGTAGCTTGGTATTCTACATAAATAAAGAGATAGTGTTAAATTGTAATGATGCTTAGTGACAACGTTGCTGTTCTTTTGGTGCTTTTCTGGTAGAAAGGCATTTTTGGCGAGCAAATTCTGTCCTAAGTGCTCGATATCGAAATAGAGATAGAGTGTTCATAGAATTAATCAAGAGAAGTTTGCCACGTAAGTGAGCAGAGCTATGCCGACTTAGAAGTTTCGTGAAGTCATTATTATGATGTCTTCACTTTTCGGGGATTTTGTTCCTTCTGCTATACATATGGATATAAAGTTCCCTTGAAATTTCACCTCCTTTTGCCTAATGGTAAGATTAGGGTTGGCAGATTTGGACGGGCGCTACGTAGCATTGCGCTACATCTTCTTCCATTTTTATCCAAAGATTTTTTCTCTTTCTCTCTCTCTCTCTCGCACTTTCTCTTTCTCTCATATATATATATATATATATATATATATATATAGATATATATATATATATATATCCCCGGCGCAAGTTGAAGGTGTAAGGCAAAATATATAGATTTCCTGAGCCTATACTGAAAGTCGATGGTCATGATATAAATTATGTCAAATACTTTCCTTACCTCGGTAGCAAGGTGAACCAAAGAGGTTTTCTTGACGATGAAATTGTTCACAGAATTGCTAAAGCCACTTGTGCCTTTGGAAATCTTCGTCATCGCTTGTGGGACGAAAGGGGTATTCGACTAGACACAAAAATCCTTGTTTACCGTACTGTTGTTCTTTCCGTTCTTCTTTACGGCTCTGAATCGTGGACTCCGTACAGACATCACATTCATCAGTTAGACGTATTCCACAAAAGCTGTCTACGCTCCATTTGTGGTCTTGGCCTCCTTGACAAGGTTTCAAATGCTGAATCGTTCACAAAATGCAAAATATCTGGAATCGAACCATTCCTTATCCAATCGCAATTGCGGTGGGCTGGTCAAGTCTTGAGGGTGCCTGATGACAGAATTTCGGAATTCTGTCATCAGGCATCCTCAAGACTTGACCAGCCCATGGCGGATGGGAGAAAGAATGTGGGACGGCCTTGGCTTAGGTACAAAAACAAGTTGAAGAGTAACCTGTCTGCAGTGAACATACCATATGGAGGTCTTGAAAATGTAGTGAGTGACCGCAAAGAATGGAGATCACGGTGTTTTGAAGGTCTCCAGAAGTTTCAATCTGAAAGCATAAACAAACTGAAAGAAAACCGAGAAAGAGTAAAACGACTAGCAGTGGCACCACTGTCTTCAGCGGCCAATCTGCATTCATGTTCTATTTGCGGCCTTGTTTGCAGATCACTTGCTGGACTGAAAAGTCACCAGAGGCAAAAACATAAATGAATTTTATAAATATAAGTTGTCTGAACCTCATACGTCGAAATCGACGGGAGAGTCCATATATATATATATATATATATATATATATATATATATATATATATATTACTGACGTGACATGGCTTCCTTCGGTATATTCTACAAATATTTTCATGGCAACTACTCTGACGAGCGTTTATTCCTGGTGTCGTGACTAGATGAATTTAAACGTATATATGTATCTAGGTTCCACTTTATACTGCTGACATAGGTAAATGCAACTAACACTTCTACTCTAACAGTTTCTTTTTTCGCACTTCTCACCTGTGGAATTCTCTTCCGTTTCCCTGCTTTCCTTATAACTAAAATCTTAAAAAAACTTAAATACTACGACAACTGACACCTGTCTTAAAATCTGTTCAACTTTTGTCTTTTTCTCAATCTTCCCTATTCTTAGTCTTAGTTTTCATTTTAACTTCTTATAACCCATGCTTAATATTGGCATTACTTCCTTGCTTGAAATGAAATGATTTAAAAAAAAAAAGATTTAAAATTTCAGAAACTAGTTGATGATTCTAGCACCAAAGTTTTATCATCGCAAAATAATGTTGTTGTTTTTTTTTTCTTAATTCCTTTTAAATATTCGGTCTTGGGTATGACAATAAACTGCATCCAGCAGGAAGGCCTCTGAGTAGAAGATTGTGAGGAGTATGGAACCACCTTTTAATTGCTGTTGTTCCCAGGTTCACCCAGACCCGGGGTGGTAGCACCTGTTAGGGTCCCAGCTATGGGCAAATAGGTTGACCTTCAAACTGACGTCAAAACTCTATGAAAGTATAAAAATTGACTTTTATAGAAAAATATGTTTTTGAATTAAAAATCTTAACAAAAATACACTTTTGAAGAAAAAAGATCGTTACCATAAAACATTTTTGAAGAAAAAAAGAATTTTTTTTCAACAAAATCTGACAAAATGAACCTTCTCACTATATCTGAACATTAAAAAATATCTTAAAACCCTACCTTTTTGGCATTAAATAACCCACAGAGGTGTTGATATGCCGTTAAACAAAACTCAAACTCTAAATATTCTTCATAGAATGGTAAATTCTTTTAAAGAATCTGGCTTTGCAAGATTGTTTTGTTGGCTAATATTGAAAAGAGATTAATGTAAAATAAAGAAACATTTTTAATTATGTTTTCTTGGCTTAAGAACACAGGATTAAAAAAGGGTTTATATAAGATTATATCAGTTCTGGTCAACAGATTTAAGAATCTACAGAAGACCAAATGAAAAGTTGGGAAAAAGTGGGAGAGAAAAAACTCTAATCCAAATCGTCCTAATTACTTTAAATCTCTCAAATACAACCAATTAAACAGACTTAAATCCTTTAATACGATGTTATATTTTTCCCCCCTAAAGGGAGTCTTTAATCCTTCCCGTACTGATCTGTTTAAAACAATTTTTATAATCTTTCAGTTCAACTGACAATCTTGATTGTTTGTCATGAGTAAGTGTATATTTTTTATTTATCTATTGTTTGAATGGATTATCTACCAGCAAATAAATCTAATTTTGTATAATCTACCCTCTATCGATGTTCACCAACATCACCAACATCAATCCCATAACCGACTGTGAACGCAGGAACACTGCGCAGCTGAGCACCTGTCCAATTCCCACCACATCAGCCAGTCAGTCAGTTAAGTGCTATACATGATACACGCTTGACCGATCATGTCTCGTAGTAAATTGCCATTTCTTTCTGCCATAGACTGGTTGCCAACTAAGGTTATAGAACCCAATCTTTCCTGCTATTCAACCCATAGCTGGAGAGCATTTTGAAAGATATTTGCGCGTAAATGAATACAACGACTTCAACTGGAATTTGAACTCGGCTCTCCGATTTCTCATTACGGGCCGATATCCATTGCATCCCAAGGCTCATATCTCGTTTGAAAACCGGAGAGGTAGTCATTCATGCATAGCATCTCTTAGGCAAGGTAGACTTGACGAAGCCTTTCAGTCACCTTTTTTTTTATCAGCGTTTCTTAATTTTTACTGATTTATGTCAAGATTGATAGATTATTCGATACTATATTCTAAGCTTCTCCACGTATTCGCTTGGCTACTGTCGATCGTGTGCGTTGTGGTACAGTGGATATCGTCTCTGAACGAGAAATCGGGGAGCCGAGTTCGAATTCCAGTTGAATCCATTGTATTCACTTATTTTTATAATCATATCGTCCCAAGCAAGGCATTTTACTGCCACTGTTTTGCAGGGGGTTACATAGGAGGAAAGTTATGAGAAAGAGTGACAGGTTATAGGGGGTGTCAGGAAATGGGTAAGATAAGGATGAGAATACTGATGAGAGTGGAGTGGAAAGGTATTAATCCGTCTCTTCCTTCCAGTTATGGGTGAAATAGCAGGACAGATTGGGTTCTATAGCCTTGGTCGGCAACCAGTCTACCGCAGAAAGCAATGGCAACCTACTGCGGGATAATCTTCTGCCCAGTCAGTCATGTCTGTTTCGAGACATGATCGCCCAAGCGTGTATCACGTATGGCACTTAAACTGACTGACTGTCGATCATTGTGACCACTTGAAAAGGTTAAAAAAGAATTCATGCCTTTAACACCAACATTATTGCAATATGAACCTAAGTGAATCCAAATGAAATTCGAACTTTCGTTATATATTTGGCTAGCCGTTATAATGGCTACCTAACGCGCCAAAGACTGTCAAGGTTGATAGAAGGTGTAACCGCTAATTTTCCCTCGGACTTACCCTGTCCTCAGACCTCAAATGGAAGCACTATATTGAATCCATAGCAAAATCTACTGCTAAGAAGATTGGGTCACTATGTCGATCCAGGATGTTTTTTCCACCTGAATCCATCCTGCATATATACAAGTCAACCATCCGTCCGTGCATGGAGTACTGCTGCCATTTATGGTCAGGTGCCCCTGCCGTTCTCCTCAGTGTTCTTGACAAGCTCCAAAGGAGAGTCTGTAATGTGATAGGTACTGATCTGGCGACTCGTCTGCAGCCACTTTCCCATCGTCGAAATGTGGCCTCCCTCTGTCTCTTCTATAAATACTTTCATGGCTTCTGCTCGGATGAGCTTAAGTCACTGATGCCTCCTCAACAGGTGTTTACCCGTTCAACCAGACTGGCAACTGGGTCCCACCCATTCACAGTCAGGTTAGCCAAACGCAGACGACAATTCTACTCCTGCAGCTTCCTCTCTCGCACTTCCCGCCTGTGGAACTCACTCCCGTATTCTTGCTTTCCTGACGGCTACGACCTCCAGAAATTTAAAAGCAAAGTTAATACTCATCTACTAACCACTGGCCTCTAGCTCTCTCCCCTCCCCTGCATAACCTTCCCTTTCTCTCCGCCCATGTACCTGTCATTGCACCTGCTTTCTCAGCTTTCTATTGTTCCTTTCTAACTAGCTTGTACTCCTCACTCTTTTCTAATTAATCTTTTTACATTTATGTAACCCCCTGCACATCGGTGGCGTTTCTGCCTTGCTCGGGGTGAAATGATTAAAAAAAAAAATAAAATAATCTGGACAGGAAAGGTGATGATCGAAGAGTAGTTTGCCCAAATGTTTGTCCCTCTCTTCTATTCTTCATCGTGACGTGCCAGTCATGAGATATCTTTACTCGATATCTGGTAATGGGCAATTCATGGTTGATTTATTTTGTTACGATTTATCAACTATTTTTGGATTATTTAAAGCCAAAAACATATTTTAGAAGTAGTTCTTATTTTTTCAAATGAAAATTGCACTAGCATTTTCTTTAGAATAATTATGACTTTTCTAGATACAACCTTGTCATGAGTAAATTGCAGGGAGAAGTCAACACATGCATTTAATATTAGCAGTAGTTGAACGAAAGCAGCCTCATCTGAAATTAGAACACTAATTTTGTTTTTTTGTTTAGAGAACCTTTATAATGTTCACCCCAACTCAAAGAGTTTACATATCTTACTGTTTCTTGTTAAGGTTGATAATAGAGCGAGCATTTTAATAATCATCTCTCGTAAGTCTTCTTCTTTCATGTACTATGTACTTTAGGGGGTAGACGTTAATGAGTCTCCACAGCAACCTGTTTTTTTTTTATCTTTTGCACTTTTACCACTGCACTCTGTCAGCCATTTACACATACTTGTAAAATAGGTTACTTGCTATTTCCATTTGCGTTTTTTGCGTTTTTGTGCCTGTGAATATTAAATTCGGTGTCTTTTTTTATCATTTTCCTGCTTATTTTTTATTTTTTCTAATTGCTGGCAGGAATTTCTTTATTGTTCTTATTCTTTAAAAAACTTCCCCGTTTCTCACGCGTTTCTGTGGATGGTTCTGAACTTTTATTTAAAAGGTCCATAATCGAATAATCTACTTTTACTTTTCTCAATAGGAGTAGATAGGTTCACTTATCGTCCGCCTCATATTCCTCTCTGGTCTTTTGAACACGAGTAGAGGTTTACCCCTTTGTTTTCTGTTTAGGATGGGTTTCTAGCTCCATCGAAAGTCATTTGCGTCTTGGTGTCAGTGTTTTTGCTTGGGGTGGTGTCTCTTACTCAGTAACCCTATACATCAAGTGATTCTTGGGTCTTGTATATTATAAACATCGTTGTACAAGATGATATTCTCAGCATTAGGCGACAGAACAATATCTTTCGGTGTAATGGCTAGCAAGCTCATCACGCTAGAAGATACACGAGTGATTACTGAGTTTGAACCGCACTGGGTTGCTCTATCATTTAGGGCACTTCGACAAGGTGTGATGATTAGCAAGATAGACTCGCTGGCTCAGTTACGACTGAGAAGTGAGTTCGATACCCAAACTTTCGGCTTTGTGCCACATCGAGGCTACACTTAGAAAATCATCATCCGTAGGAAAATTATCCAACATTTGGTGTCATATAGGAAATATTTAATAAGTAGCAAATAAAGACAGGCTAAAAGGAATGACTCAACAACAAATGGGCCGAAGTAGAGAGATTGAGCATAACTAATAAAAAAGAAATGCATAAAGAAATAAAGCAACTGACAGGACAAAGAACATGCTCCTCAACAGAGTGTATAAAATCCAAGGATGGAACGATCATATTGGAGAAAGAGGAACTGCTCCAGCAATGGGGAAAATATATAAACGATCTCTTTCAAGAGAAGAGAGAGCAACCGATAGTAAACAAAGATGCTGACGGACCGGAAATACTAAAATCCGAAGTGAAAGCTGCAATGGCCAAACTGAATAGGGGCAAAGCAGCTGTACCAGACGGCATTGTAATAGAAATGTTGACAGATTTTGGCATACAGAAAATTACGGAAATAATAAATGAAATCTACGACAGTGGTGTAATACAATTAAATGTTTCACTCTTTTCTTTGCTTCTAAAGACATTTATGATATATTGATAGTTTATTCGCTTCTATATCCAAAGGCGCATGGGGATGCCGAAACATGCCTTCCAAAACCTACGCAAAGTATTAGAAACAGGAAAATCTCGTTAGAAACAAATCAATGAAAAAATTGTTAATTCATCTCGATCCTTTTTTATGACAGTGAATGCTAGAAAATTTCTTCACTAAGGAAAGCGAAATTTGCGGTAACAGAAAAGTGGTTCTACTGAAGAAGGTTCAGAATACCGTAGACTGAATATGCGAGCAATGACGAAGTCTTAGAGGAAATGGAAACAAAAGTACACTGTACTTCACATCAGAAAGAGATAGCTTAATTTTTTAGGACACATAATAAGAAAAGATAGCTTGGAAAATTTGATACCCATAGGGCATATTGAAGGCAAGAGGGAAAGAAAAAAGCAGTGTATATACTGTTGTATCGTGGAATGAAGAGATACATAGAGAAATGTAGATAAACTACATTTTTTTCTTTTTTTTTTAAATCATCTCACCCCAGGCAAGGCATTCCACTGCCACTATTGCGCATGGGGCTACATAGGGGAAGGTAAAGAGAAGGAGTGGTTAGACATAGGGAATGTCAGGAGGAAGGTGACAGATGAGTAAGGATACCGAGGATGAGGGTTGGGCAGATGGGAAGAGTGTTTGATAGAATGGGAACAGGTTAGTGTGTTAGGAGGTGCTATTGACCTTACATTTAAACTCCTGGAGATTGTAGCCGTCGGGGAAACAATCGTGTGGAAGAGAATTCCACAGTCGGGAAGTGCGAGGAAAGAAACTGTTGGAGTAGAAGTTACGGTTGCATTTTATCGGTTTCACTGTAAAAGGGTGGGATCTAGTTGCTAATCTAGTATCTCGTGCAAATTCGTACCAAGGGGGCACCAGTGATCTAAGTTCATCGGAGCAGAAGCCGTGAAAGTATTTATAGAAGAGACACAGGGAAGTCACGTCGCGCCGGTGGGAGAGAGACTGCAGGCGATCTGCCAAGTCGGTATCTATCACATTACAGACCCTCCTCTGAACCTTATCGAGAAGCCCGAGGAGAACAGCAGGGGCACCCGACCAGATATGGCAGCAGTATTCAATGCACGGGCGGATGGTAGATTTATATATGTGCAGGATAGATTTAGACGGAAAAAACTTCCGGGCCCTACACAGAGAACCGACTTTCATAGCAGCAGATTTAGCAATGGATTCGATATAATCATTCCATTTGTGGTCCGCTGAAAGTGTGAGACCAAGGAGGCGTAGTGTTTTACTCTCTGGGAGGCAAGCCTGGTCCATGCTAATGGGAGGTAGGTGAGATTGTCGATGATGGTTAATTGAGAGTAGCTTCGTTTTAGAAGGAGGGTGGCAGACGGGTAAGGATACCGAGGATGAGGGTTACGTGGCTGGGAAAAATCTTTGAGAGAATGGTTGCGAGTTAGTGTGCTAGGAGGTGTCTATTGACCTTACATTTAAACTCTTGGAGATTGTAGCTGTCGGGGAAGCAAGTATACGGAAGGGAATTCCACAGGCGGGACGTGCGAGAAAAGAAGCTGTTGGAGTAGAAATTGCGGTTACATCTTATGTGTTTCACTGTGAAAGGGTGGGATCAAGTTGCTAATCTTGTGCAAATTCATACCTAGAGGGCACCAGTGATTTCAGTTAATCGGAGCAGAAGCCGTGAAAGTATTTATAGAAGAGGCACAGCGAAGCCACATCACACCAATGAGAGAGTGACTGCAGCCGGGCTGCCAAGTCGTATTGCTAATCTTGTGCAAATTCATACCTAGAGGGCACCAGTGATTTAAGTTAATCGGAGCAGAAGCCGTGAAAGTATTTATAGAAGAGGCACAGGGAAGCCACGTCGCGCCGGTGAGTGAGTGACTGCAGATGCGTTACATTTCTGTACACACTAGATATTGACTTCAGTAATCCAGATATTCCGTCTTCTTATAGTTTAGGGTTACTCCTTTCTTTTCGTTTTAATTGACTGTCTTGTCTATTATTTCTTAGTTTTAATTATGGACCTTTTAAACTTTTAGGGCAAACATGGATAATCGTAGCCGCAATAAGACTACGTGTCAAAAGGACAGTTTTTTTCCCCCATGACATAGTTTTTTTTTTATTTATCTTCGTTCGTAGTCAGTATTTATTATTTTAAAAAGCGATTATTAGAATTGCAATAAAATCGAAATATAGACTGAATGTTAACTTATACACACTTTTTTTTCTTGAGAATGCACAAGAAATTTATTAAATCGTTAGATTTATTTCGTTCAGATTTTCTTGCTTAATTCTTTCCTTTGTTTTTTTTTTCTGTTTTTTTTTTTGTTTGTTTGTTAGTTTTTTATTTTCTTGTAGTCTTCTCCTTTTCCATTATTTATTTGACATTTTAGCAAACATGGATAAACGTAGCTGCAATAAGACCATGTGTCAAAAAGGCGGTTTTTCTCATGACATCGCTTTTTAAACTACCTCCACTTTTCAGCAAATATTTGTTGTTTTAAAAACCGATGATTAGATTTGGAATAAAACCTAAAAACACGAGGAAAGTAAAATTATAGTTCCTTTTTTTTCTTTCTTTTTTTTTTTTTTAAGAATTCACAACAAAAATTTTAAATACTATTTATTTATTAACTAACTAGCAGTATAGCCCGGTGTTGCTCGGGTGTAATGAAAGCTTATATATATATATTATCAATTTTCTGCACTATTGTAAGAACTGCAACCTTGAAACTTCTGAATATGTCTTTGTCTATGAGTGTATGAAATTTGATTAAAATCGGACCACTCCTTCTATAACCTGATTTTTTTCTATTATCGATTTTCGATATTTATCGGGGGTACCTCGACACAAAACCTAGCTAAGAACACTCGCAGACGCTTCTAGTACAACTGTGTAAATTTTCAAGAAAATCGGTTCAGCCGTTTCGGAGTCTATAGGTAACGGGCACACACACACACATACACACACACAGACAAAGTTCCATTTATAAATAAGTTTAGATTTATTTAGAAGAATACTTTTATATTTACATTCTAAAAACTAATACAATTAGAAATAGTGCAATGTAATATTAGTGCAATGATGTAATATTAGTGCAATGTAATATTAGTGCAATGATGTAATATTAGTGCAATGTAATATTAGTGCAATGATGTAATATTAGTGCAATGTAATATTAGTGCAATGATGTAATATTAGTGCAATGTAATATTAGTGCAATGATGTAATATTAGTGTAATGTAATATTAGTGCAATGATGTAATATTAGTGCAATGTAATATTAGTGCAATGATGTAATATTAGTGCAATGTAATATTAGTGCAATGTAATATTAGTGCAATATTGAAGAAATAAATAAGAAAACAATTTAATTAATAAATTTATAAACATTTATTAAGTTATTGAAATTTTTATAACAACTACTATGACGAGCTACTTGAATTTCTGTTTCCTACTAGATTGGCATCTAGGTCCTACCATTTTACCGTTAAAATGGTTAAATGCAACATTCACTTCTATTCTAACAGTTTCTTTTCTCACACTTCCCGCTCGTGGAACTGGCTTCCGTTTACATGCTTCCCTGATAGCTTCTTCTTCTATGTGCTTTGTCTTTTCAGGACGTAGGCGATCATAACCTTCCACGTCTCCCTATTCCTGGTGGCCCTGAGCACACTTTCTCCTCTGACACCATGCAAACCCCGTTTTGTAATCCACCTGCACAGACTCTTCCGCTGCTTCCCTCTGTCTCTTTTCCACTCTGTCTGGCCTGTTAGTATCAGGTTCTCTAAGCCTTCCTTCCTTACTGTATATACCAGGAACTTTAATTGTGTCTTTAATATTAATTTTCTTTTCATTTCCATCCTTTCCAAAACCTCATCATTGCTCACATGCTCAGTCCACGATATCCGCAGCATCCTTTTGTATAACCACATTTCAACTGCTTCAAGGTTTTCCTTTATCTTTAATGATATTGTCCAGCATTCACTGCCATATTGAAGAACTGACATCACATAGCAATCTAGTACTCTCTTCTTTGTTTCTAGTGTAAGTTTCCTGTCTCTTAATACTTTACTCAGCTTCTGGAACGCGTCCTTCGCCAAGTCAATTCGCCTTCGGATCTCTGTGTCGCACTTTTCGTCTTCTGTTATAACACTTCCCAGGTATTTAAATTTTGTACCTGCTTGATTTTAGTATTCCCCCCAACTGTATTTGGCATTTTGGGTTGCTCTTTTTATTGATGACCATGCATTCGGTTTTCTTGCAGTTTATTTCTAGTCCTATCTTGTTACTTTCTTCAGCTACCTTCTGTAGGAGGTTTTGTAGTTTCCTTTCCGTGTCAGCAATCAGCACTGTATCATCTGCATATCTTAGGTTGTTTAAATTGTAGCCTCCGATGACAAATCCTGGCATAACATCTAGGGTACTCAAATAGCATCGCTTGAACAGATCCAGTGAAATGATGCATCCTTGTCTTACGCCCCTTTCTATCTTTGTATATCTGCTGAATTCTTTACCTGTCCGTATGCAGGCAGTTTGCTGCCAGTAAAAATTTATAATTACTTTTATGTCTTTCCCAAATATGTCGAGGCTGCTGGGCATTTCTATCAATTCTTTGTTGTGTATTTTGTCGAAAGCCTTTGCATAATTGATAATCTCCAAAAGTTTAAATGGAACGACAATTGCCAACTTCTATCCCCTTAAATTCAATCTATCTTTTATTGTCTTTAACACCGCCTGTACCTTGCCATTTTTTCTTTATCTTCTTTCTCTCACTGTAACCCCCTGCGCACTAGTGGCGGTCCTGCCTTACTTAGGGTTAAATGATTTTTTTAAAAAATGTTTAAATATGAACCAACTATAAGGAAATACTTATTATTTAACATTTTATAAAGTTTGAATCAGTTAGCAATTAGCCGACGTTTTGCCAACCATTCAAATAAATAATATAATGACTGTTTTCGTTTATTGGCATATCTACCTCTGTGGGTTCTTTAATACTAAAATCTAAATATTTTGATTGTCATTTTGCTATAAAAATGTATTTTTACTCTTCAGTATTTTATTTATTGTTATTTTGCTATAAAAATGTATTTTTACCCTTCAGTATTTTATTTATTGTTATTTTGCTATAAAATTGTATTTTTACTCTTCAGTATTTTATTTGTTGTTATTTTGCTATAAAAATGTATTTTTACTCTTCAGTATTTTATTTATTGTTATTTTGCTATAAAAATGTATTTTTACTCTTCAGTATTTTATTTATTGTTATTTTGCTATAAAAATGTATTTTTACCCTTCAGTATTTTATTTATTGTTATTTTGCTATAAAAATGTATTTTTACTCTTCAGTATTTTATTTGTTGTTATTTTGCTATAAAAATGTATTTTTACCCTTCAGTATTTTATTTATTGTTATTTTGCTATAAAAATGTATTTTTACCCTTCAGTATTTTATTTATTGTTACTTTGCTATAAAAATGTATTTTTACTCTTCAGTATTATATTTGTTGTTATTTTGCTATAAAAATGTATTTTTACCCTTCAGTATTTTATTTATTGTTATTCTTTTGCTATAAAAATGTATTTTTACTCTTCAGTATTTTATTTATTGTTATTTTGCTATAAAAATGTATTTTTACTCTTCAGTATTTTATTTATTGTTATTTTGCTATAAAAATGTATTTTTACTCTTCAGTATTTTATTTATTGTTATTTTGCTATAAAAATGCATTTTTACCCTTCAGTATTTTATTTATTGTCATTTTGCTATAAAAATGTATTTTTACCCTTCAGTATTTTATTTATTGTTATTTTGCTATAAAAATGTATTTTTACTCTTCAGTATTTTATTTATTGTTATTTTGCTATAAAAATGTATTTTTACTCTTCAGTGTTTTATTTGTTGTTATTTTGCTATAAAAATGTATTTTTACTCTTCAGTATTTTATTTATTGTTATTTTGCTATAAAAATGTATTTTTACCCTTCAGTATTTTATTTATTGTTATTTTGCTATAAAAATGTATTTTTACCCTTCAGTATTTTATTTATTGTTATTTTGCTATAAAAATGTATTTTTACCCTTCAGTATTTTATTTATTGTTATTTTGCTATAAAAATTTATTTTTACTCTTCAGTATTTTATTTGTTGTTATTTTGCTATAAAAATGTATTTTTACTCTTCAGTATTTTATTTGTTGTTATTTTGCTATAAAAATGTATTTTTACCCTTCAGTATTTTATTTATTGTTATTTTGCTATAAAAATGTATTTTTACCCTTCAGTATTTTATTTATTGTTATTTTGCTATAAAAATGTATTTTTACCCTTCAGTATTTTATTTGTTGTTATTTTGCTATAAAAATGTATTTTTACTCTTCAGTATTTTATTTGTTGTTATTTTGCTATAAAAATGTATTTTTACCCTTCAGTATTTTATTTATTGTTATTTTGCTATAAAAATGTATTTTTACCCTTCAGTATTTTAGTTATTGTTATTATGCTATAAAAATGTATTTTTACTCTTCAGTATTTTATTTGTTGTTATTTTGCTATAAAAATGTATTTTTACTCTTCAGTATTTTATTTGTTGTTATTTTGCTATAAAAATGTATTTTTACCCTTCAGTATTTTATTTATTGTTATTTTGCTATAAAAATGTATTTTTACCCTTCAGTATTTTAGTTATTGTTATTATGCTATAAAAATGTATTTTTACTCTTCAGTATTTTATTTGTTGTTATTTTGCTATAAAAATGTATTTTTACTCTTCAGTATTTTATTTATTGTTATTTTGCTATAAAAATGTATTTTTACTCTTCAGTATTTTATTTATTGTTATTTTGCTATAAAAATGTATTTTTACTCTTCAGTATTTTATTTATTGTTATTTTGCTATAAAAATGCATTTTTACCCTTCAGTATTTTAGTTATTGTCATTTTGCTATAAAAATGTATTTTTACCCTTCAGTATTTTATTTATTGTTATTTTGCTATAAAAATGTATTTTTACCCTTCAGTATTTTATTTATTGTTATTTTGCTATAAAAATGTATTTTTACCCTTCAGTATTTTATTTGTTGTTATTTTGCTATAAAAATGTATTTTTACTCTTCAGTATTTTATTTGTTGTTATTTTGCTATAAAAATGTATTTTTACTCTTCAGTATTTTATTTATTGTTATTTTGCTATAAAAATGTATTTTTACCCTTCAGCATTTTATTTATTGTCATTTTGCTATAAAAATGTATTTTTACCCTTCAGTATTTTATTCATTGTTATTTTGCTATAAAAATGTGTTTTTACCCTTCAGTATTTTATTTGTTGTTATTTTGCTATAAAAATGTATTTTTGGTTATATTCTATACAATATATTGTTGGTAATTTTATAAATATACTCCTAGCATTTTTTGTATAAAATATATTTTTTTAATTTCTTAGTATTTCGATTTTCGTTTGTTGGTTCGCTATGTCCATAACTGGAACCCTACCAGGTGCTACCAACCCAGATCAGGGTGGACCTGAAAACAGCAATAATTAAGGGGTGTTTCTGCGATCGTTAACATCTCCAGTCCCCTGATCAGAGACCTTCCTGTCGGATGTAGCTTATATTTATACCGTGGAGTAATAAAACGAAAAAAAAAAAAAAACAATTGCCGAGGAGTGAAGGTAGTTAAAAGGCAGTGTCATGGGAAAAACAGTTCTTTTGACACTCCGTCTTACTGCGGGTACGTTTATCCATTTTTACCCCTTTTGATAACAACGCTAGGACACGTTAATTCTCACTCAGAGAAAAAAATGATAAAAAAGATTATCTTTGAATTTATTCTCACGCAGACTACCATATAATTCCACGAGCTATAACAAAACCAAAAATGTAGGTAAATTTTCCTGATTTTATCTGATATCTAAACTTATTTATAAATGGAATTTTGTCTGTGTGTATGTATGTGTGTATGTGTCCGTTACCTATAGACTCCGAAACGGCTGAACCGATTTTATTGAAAATTTACACAGTTGTACTAGAAGCGTCTGCGAGTGTTCTTAGCTAGGTTTTGTGTCGAGGTACCCCCGATAAATATCGAAAATCGATAATCGAAAAAATCGGATGATAGAAGGAGTTGTCCGATTTTAATCAAATTTGATACACTCATAGACAAAGACATAAGAATCGATATTCAGAAGTTTCAAGGTTGCAGTTCTTCAGTGTGTGTGTGTGTCTGTTTATCTGCCTGCATGTCTGTATTTTTTTTCAGCCTTTTTATTTTAGTTTTTGCTTCGGGTTTGGCTCTAAGTAGATATAATTGTAGTTCTTAGTCTCAGCCATGATACCATTTATTCAGAGGACTTATTTAGCCTTTAAAATTCAGTTTACGACGAAAAAAACTTATTTGATATCGATAGCAGGAAATCAAAATTTGACTTACATTCATTCATTTTTCTTTCAGTGTACGGTTTCGCTTTAACTGGAAACAACTTATGCTTTTTAGTCTTTCGTGCCAACGTCCAAAGAGTCTGAGCCCCAGGACCATGGATTAGTTTAAAAGCTATCATTACACCCGAGCAACACCGGGCTATACTGCTAGTCTGTAGTATAAGACAACTGACTGAAACTCATGTGATGAAACTGCAAATGACGATGAAGATAATCATAATAATTTTGGAGTGTTTAAATTTTGTATTTGGATGTTTTGCTTTTTTTAATCTGTAATGAGAAATAGAAATTTTAGAGTATCTTAAAAGTTTTGTTATTTAACACTACAAGAATTACCTTATAATGCATACTTTTTAAAATTATTATTTCACCCCAAGAAAAGGCAGTACTGCCAATGGTGTGCAAGGGGTTACATAAGAAATGAACCTAGTCGCTAGTCTAGTAGCACGAGTAAATTAATACAGTCGAGGCACCAGTGTGCTAAGCTCATTGGAGCAGAAACCGTGTAAGTATTTGTAGAAGAGGCAGATGGAAGCCACATTACGTCGGTGAGACAGTGACTGCAATTGAGCTACCAGGTCGGAATCAAGTCCATTGCAAATTCTCCGTTGGATTTTGTCAAGAACCCCAAGATGAATAGCAGGGGCACCTGACCGGATGCAACAGCAGTATTCAATGCACGGATTGATATATGTGCAAGATGGATTCAGAAGAAAAACTTCCTGGCCCTACACAGTGAACTGACCTTATTATTTACAAAATAATGTTTGTATGTTATACTAAATGTTATTGCTAATGCCTCAATGATGATGAAATTTATTTAGAAATATAGATTGTATCTTATCCTAAATGTTGTTATGTAACACTTCTTCTTCTTCTTCTTCTTCTTCTTCTTCTTCTTCTTCTTCTTCTTCTATATGCCATGTCCCTACAGGCGTAGACGATCATGGCTTTCCACGTCTCTCTATTTCGTGGCAGCTCTTAGCACGATTTCACCTGTTACCCCACCCAAACCCCGCTCTGCCATCCACCTGTCCAGGCCTTCAAATATGTTATCCGCTGCTTTCCTCTTTCACTGTGTCCCTCTAGTTGACTTGTGAGTATCAGATTCTCGAAGCTTTCTTTCCTCGTCACATTCAGCTGTCTCTTTCTGATGCTCAATATTAATTTCCTTTTCGTTTCCAACCTTTCTAAGACTCATCATTGCTCACATGCTTGATCCAGGATATTCGTTGCATCCTTCTGTAAAAAAAAACATGTCTGTTACTTCAAGTTTTTCCTTCATCTTTGATGATATTGTCCAGCATTCACTGCCATATTGAAGGACTTTGTTTCTAACGAAATCTTCCTGTCTCTTAATACTTCTAGAATGCGTCCTTGCTATTCTGATTCGCCTTCGAATCTCAGTGTCGCATTTTCTGTCTTCCGTTAGAACACTTCCCAAGTACTTATATTTTTGTACTTGTTTGATTTTAGTATCCCCAACCTGTAATTGTTTTTTGGGCTCCTTCATTTGCTGATGACCATACATTCAGTTATCTTGTAATTTATTTGTAGTCCTTTCTTTTGACTTTCTTCATCGACTTTTTAAAGAGATCTTGTAGTTTTCTTTCCGTGTCAGCTGTCAGCACTGTATCATTTGCGTATCTTATGTTGTTCAGATTGTGACCACCAATGAGGAATCCTGGCATAACTTCAAGGGTCCTCAGAATAGTCTCGCTGTACAAGTTGAATAGATCTGATGAGAAGACACATCCTTGTCTTATGCCCCTTTCTATTTTTTGTAAATTCGTTTCCTGGCCGTATGCAGGTGGTTTGCTGCCAGTAGAGTGTCTTGCTTATTCTGATGTCTTTGCCAAATATGTCAAGGTTGCTGAGCATTTCTATCAATTCCGTGTGGTGTACTTTTTCGAACGCCTTGGCATAGTCTACAAAACACAGGTAAACTTCCTTTTTCATTTATATCGCTCTTTCAGATAGCATCCTAAGCAAAATTATTGTATTCATTGTTCCAGTGTCTTTGACAAAACTGCACTGTTCTTGTCCTATTTCCGGTCTGATCCTGATTCGCGCTCTATTCATTAAGATTCGGACAATGAGTTTCGTTATGTGGCTCATGAAACTGATTGTTCGATGGAGTTCGCATTCGATTGCACCTGGCTTCTTAGGCAGAGCTATGAAAATTTATTTGCTTAGGTCATCTGGTATTACAACACTGTTGTAGATTTCATTTATTATTTCCGTAATTTTCTGTATGCCAAAATCTTCTAAGGCTGTCAACATCTCTATTACAATGCCGTCTGGTCCAGCTGCTTTGCTCCTATTCAGTTTGGCCATTGCAGCTTTCACTTCGGATTTTAGTATTTCGAGTCCGTCAGCATCTTTGTTTACTATCGGTTGCTTTCTCTTGTCGTGGAAGAGATCGGTTATATATTTTTCCTATTGCTGGAGTATTTCTTTTTTGATCGTTCCATCATTGGATTTTATACACTCTGTTGAGGAGCATGTTCTTTGTCTTGTCAGTTGCCTTATTTCTGTATGCATTTCTCCTTTATTAATTATGCTCAATCTCTCTACTTCGGCACATTTGTTGTTGAGCCATTCCTCTTTAGCCTGTCAGCATCTTTGTTTACTATCGGTTGCTTTCTCTTGTCGCGGAAGAGATCGTTTATATATTTTTCCCATCGTTGGAGTATTTCCTCTTTCTCCAATATGATCGTTCCATCCTTGGATTTTATACATTCTGTTAAGGAGCATGTTCTTTGTCCTGTCGGTTCCCTTATTTCTTTATGCATTTCTTTTTTATTAGTTATGCTCAATCTCTTTACTTCGGTACATTTGTTGTTGAGCCATTCCCCTTTAGCCTGTCTGCATTTGCTCCTTATTTTTTGTGTAGCTTCCTCTATTTCGTTCCATGTCTTGACAGAGTTTTCTGTTTCCTTTGCATCATGTCAAGAATCTCATCAGTCATCCACTTGTTTTTTTCTTTTGCGTCTGATTTCCTATGAGACAATGTTGTTTGCTGATATCACTAGCGCTTCTTTAAGTGAGTCCCATTTCGAAGTTCTATTTCCCATTTGGTCTTCGCATTTGTTGCTCATGCCGTCAGTGTATTTTTGTTTTTGCAGGTCGAGGTCATTCAGGAGCGTGTTGTAATTGCAGTCTGTGTGCTGCCCTAGGCTCCTTTAGTTTCCGAAGATTCACCCTTAGTTTGCAGATAACTGGAAGGTGGTCGCTTCCACAGTCAGCACTTGGATAGGTTTTGCATTGAACCACTGCGTTTCTTAAACTTTTGTTTATGATTACATAATCTATTTGGTTTTTCGTATCTCCTTCTGGGCTTCTCCATGTTCATAAACATCTCTGATGTTCTCGAAACTAGGTGTTGGTTATCACCTGGTCATTCGCCTTACACCACTGGAGCCATCTTTCACCCCGGTCGTTACGGATTCCTAATCCAAAGTTGCCAGTTGTCTCCCCTTTCCTCTCCTTGCCTACTTTGGTATTGCACTACTTTGAGAAATAATGAATCGTGCAAACGCACCATAGGTTTTCAAATGAAAAATAAAAAAATTGTTTACGTTACTTGTTACTTTTGTAAGTCGGGGAACCAGGAATAAAACTGGTCAGAGAAGTTGCTATGAAAATACTTGTAGAAATGATAGAGGGAAGCCACATCCCATCAATGAGAAAGTAACTGAAGACGGGTTGCCAAGTCAAGATCGATTATATTGCAGATTCAGTTTGGATTTTGTCAAGAACCACAAGATGAATAGCAGGAGCATCCGACCAAATATGGCAGCAGTAATGCACAGACTAAAGGTAGATTTATAAATATGCAAAATGAATTCTGACAAGAAAAACTTCCTGGCCTGACACAGCGACCCAAACTTCCTAGCAGTAGATGCAGCTATAGATTCGATGTAGTCATTCTATTTGAGGCCGTTAGAAAAAGTGAGGCCAAGGAGGTACAGCGCATTGCTCTTTCAAAGAGTAGCGTTATTCATTCTGATGGTTGACAGGAAAGTCTCTTTATGGTGGTTAAAAGAGAGCAGCTTCGTTTTGGAGGCATCAAAATTTACGAGTCATTTCCTACTCCATTCCATCACAGATTGGAGGTCCTTTTGAAGGGAAGCAGCCAGGTTTACAGATTTCTTATTGAGACAAAAGTAAATTGTGATGTCATCAGCATAGATGCCGACTTCGAGACTAACAGCCATTATCACGTTGAAATATCGGTTCTTGTACAATCCCCGAAATTAAGCAACGTCGAGCCTGGTCAGTACTAATATACTTGTTGTGTGTCTTTTTTATACCCCAAATGTGCACATTCACATATATCATGAAACTTAAATACTTATCTTTTTATTCTGTTTCTTTGTCAAATTATTTTTCCGAGTTCGAATTCCAGTTGAATCCATTGCATTCACTTACGCGCAAATACCCTTGGGAAAGGTATTAATCCGTCTCTTCCTTCCAGTTATGTGTTAAATAACAGGACAGATTGGGTTCTATAGCCTTGGTCGGCAACCAGTCTACCGCAGAAAGCAATGGCAACCTACTGCGGGATAATCTTCTGCCCAGTCAGTCATGTCTCTTTCGAGACCTGATCGCCCAAGCGTGTATCACGTATGGCACATTAACTGACTGATGCAGTGAAATATCTGATCGGAACGAGAAATCGTTGAGCCGAGTTCGAATTCCAGTTAAATTCCTTGCATTCACTTACGCGCAAATACCCTTCGGAAAGGTACTAATCCGTCTCTTCCCTCCAGTTATGGGTTAAATAACAGGACAGATTGGGTTCTGTAGAGTTGGCTGGCAACCATTCTCTCTCAGAAAGGAGTGGTAACCTACTGAGGGATAATCTTCTGCCCAGTCAATCATGTCTTTTACGAGACATGATCGCCCAAGCGTGTATCACATATGGCACTTAACTGACTGACTTGTTGCTTTCATGTTTGTTCAGATTAATGTTTAATTTACTTTTCAATTTCTTTAATTTTATTACTTATTTAGCTACTGAAAATAAATTGTCTCTTTTTTTTGCTTATGAATTCGATGTCTGTTTTGCTTAGATTGTTGATTCCGTTCTTGTTGTTCTTGTTGAACCTTTGTTCGATATTATACATTTCTGCATCTTTTGTTGATGCAAATGTATCGATTTTTTAAAATTTATTTTCAAACATTTGTTGTTCATTTTCTAAACACTTGACTAAATATAAAAATGAGTTTGCGTTCTGGTGCAGTGGATTTCGGCTAAGAAAGAGAAATCAGAAAGCCGAGTTCGAATTTCAGTAGAATTCGTTGCCTTCACTTACGCGCAAATGCCATTAGAAAAGGTATTAACCCGTCTCTTCTTCCTCCAGCTATGGGTTAAGTAGCAAGACAGATTGGATTATACAGCTTTGTTTGGCAATCAGTCTACCACAGAAAGTAATGGCAACTTACTACGGAAAATCTTTTACCCAGTCAGTGATGTCCCTTTCGAGACATGATCATCCAAGCGTGAATCACGTATGACACTTAACTGACATATATACAAATACACAGTCAAGTCAACAACTTTGTCGTTGAAAGATGAAAAAAACGCAACAAATACTCATTTTTCAACATCATTACTTTCTTCCCATTAATCAAAGCGATCAAGCATTATTTTGAGAGAATTTCAGATCAAAAATCAGGTAACCTAATCAAGTTACGGACTTACTCAATCACCCCTCTGTGTGCGCGTGTGTGCGTGTGCGTATGTGTGTGTGTGTGTGTGTGTGTGTGTGCTTTTGTATGTGTGCGGGGTGATATTTGCAACTTGATCAGGGTTTAAGCTAAATGGTATGAAAAGATGTCTTATCTATCCTCATGTATGTATAAATCTCTCTCTCTCACTTTCACTCTCTCTCTCTCTCTCTCTACATATATATATATGGGAGATATAGTTGCCTATTTTCATTTATAAATCTTTTTCTTCCCCCTCTCTCTCTCGATATATATATGTATATATATATATTAATTAGAGAAAATTTTCAAAATTCAAAGGTGTCAGATGTACATTTCGACATGGGATCTCTAACAGAGATTCCACGTCACGTCAGCGACATTGTTTTGTTCCAAATGGCGAAGGATCTGGGGTAAAGGGGGAAAGGGGCCAGGTTAACAACGGACAAAAAGTAGAACAGGACAGAGCTGGTAGTGGTGAGGTTACAGGGTGTAGAGACAAGAGATAGACGGGGTATCAAATATCAAATGGTAGAGGCTAGTGAATGCTTACAGGGGTTTGAAACGGTATATTTAGGAGGGGGAGCAATAGATTTAAATGTAATATCTTAAAATTTTTAATTAAGTTTATCCATTACAGGAAGTCATGAATTTAAAGTTATTAAAGAAATATATATATATATATATATATATATATATATATATATATATATATATATTTAATTAAACCTTTTAGGTAGATGCGAGCTAAATGTCAATTACAGGAAGTTATCAGTTTAAAAATTATTAGAAAAAAAATATACATATATATATATATGGGTGTGTTAACCAAGGAAAAAGGGGTTTAGTAAAAGAATCCATATTTTCTAAAGATAGGCAATTAAAGGAGGTTGGGGTAGGAAGGCAGGGGGGTTAAAATACTTTTTAAGGTTAACGTTAAGGTAAAATTAAGATTACTTGCGTTGAAAGTTTTAATGTTGGATGATCATTGGTTGATTCTATTATTCACTATATTGGGTATCTGTTTTATAATATTTTTGGGGTGGTTGGATGAAATATTAATATAAGTGAGGAAACTATTTTCTTTGAGAAATGGTTGGTAGGATCCATCATTTAAGTTAAGGGTGATGTCTAGATAGTTTACAATTTTAAGATTAGAGCTGACTTCGACTTTAAAACCGAGGTACTTCAGGGCTATAATTATTTTTTTGTGTATCCTATTTGTGTAGGGCCCATTGGAATTAGGGATAATTATTAATCCATCGTCCCGATATAGGCCTAATTGTTTTGGGTCTAAAACTCTGCTTAGAATATCTAAAATGTAAATTCCCACAAGATCTGCCACCTGGGCTGAATCATATGCTCCCATAAGGACGTCAAAACCCTCCCTCGGCCCCTTTGTCCATGTGGAATCATCAAAGGTGAGAATGGATTTTCTGGCCACAAAGATAATTCTGTAGTCCCTATCCGAAATGTTCACGTAATTTTTAGCAAATCTTAAACAACTCTCAAGAAGGTCCCTTGATATAGAGGAATAGAAATCGACAATATTGAATTTAAGGAAGGTTTATTTAGATTTGTTTTTGATGTTGTTAAACCAGTCTATCGTATCTGAAGAACTTTTCCAAAGGTTTGGTTGTAGATTCAATAGTAGCTTCTCTATTAGATTTTTTAGAATTTCCCTGGAAATTATGCCTAAGTCACTTTTTGTAGGAATAATTAGCCTGGTTTGTAATTTGTTTTGGAAATTTGGTTTGTGGTCCTTAAATAAAAAGTAAGCTTCTTTAGTGGCGATTTTACCAATTTTGTCACTAATATTTAATTCTTTGGTGAATTTGGCTGTGTCTGTATTAATTTCAGATAATGCTAGGTTCCTTCTGTCTACTTTGTAATTATTAGTTAGGTTATTTTTAAGGACACTTATGTAATTTAAAGGATCACATTTATAAATGTTGTTAGATTTGTCGAATTTTACCCACAGGTGCTTAGATTTTTTCAGGTTTCTAATATCTGATTTTAGTAAGTTCTGGAATTTATTTGAAGCCCCACAGAATTTGATTTTGGGGATCAGGTCGAAAAGGTCCTTCTCGAAAGAGTTCAGAAATTTGCATAAGGGGGTGTGCGCTGGGTCCTCAGGTTAAAAGATTCTAAGCCCAGAAGTTAGTTTAGGTGAGGGAAGGGGTTGGGACGTATTAGCTTTTCTTTGGATTGGGCTGAGGGACGGAGCCAGGAGTATATATATATATATATATATATATATATATATATATATATATATAGGCAGCAATATTTCATTAAAAGTTCATAAAATTAATAAAACCTTCCTTGTCGGTCGTTTTTAGCAAAACATATAACCATACTGATGAGCTGTGATACAGCGAAACAGATCTGTCTGCGAATGACTATATATATATATAGATATAGTCATTTACGTTTACAAACATAATTTTTTTTAAAATCTGTCGGTTTCAACGTCACTTGATGTAAAATCAAAAACTCTCTCAACAAACGCGTCACGTGATGTGAACAAACTCTTCATTGACGCTCTCGCGAAATCTCGCGAAATACGTTACTAATTCAAATTTTAAAATCATTTGTTTCTAATGAAGGACCGAGGGCGGTCTGAAATATAAAATATAATAGTAGAAATAAACAAATACTGTCAAAAAAACACATTTTCAAACTCAAAACGTTTTAATATTCTTTTCTATACATATTAAGACCGTATACGTGGATCATCACTATGCTATATATATATACGTGTGTGCGTGTGTATGCATGAATCTCTGCATTAGACAGTACTCTCTCTGTCTATATCTATCTGTTTATTTATGTCACTGTCAATCTTTCTGTGTATATATCTGCCTTGCATTGGATATTGTTATATCCCGGGAGGGGATATACAGAGAAAGAAAAGTGCAAGAAATGATTCTTAACACTGAGGATATACAAGGAGAGATTTATTATACCTCAGTACAATACACCAAATACACGTACACCAACGAACAGTTAACAAGAATAACAATCAAGAAGGCAATGTCTCTGTATAGGACGTATGCGTCCGTATTGAGAAGAAGGCTTCCGTCTAGTGACGTCTAACTCTCGACTAAAGTCGATGACTCTCCTATAATCACGCTCACTCTCGTATAATGACGAAGACTCTCGAACATACTCGATCACTCTCTGTAGTTCGTTCTAGTCCCGCTCTTTTAAAACCCGGGCCATACCCATTCCTGGGTAGGACAGGATATTTCACGACAACAGATATCCATCTCTGTCTTTTTCTCAATCTGCTTTTATCCTATTCTTATCTTACCGTCTATTTCTCTCTTACACAATATAGGTCTATGAAAGTCATTGATATTATGAGATTCAAGTTATGGACTTATTGATTCACGTCTTTGTAGGGAGCGCGCGTGCGTGTGTGTGTGTGTGTGTGTGTGTGTGTGTGTGTGTGCGTGCAAGTTTCAATGAATGCATGTTTATATTTTCATTTATATATAAATCTTTCTATTGAATTTAAACATTCAGACAAAATTTGTTAAGGAAAAAATCTAACTAATTCTATAAAATATTCTACCGAAATTGTTATAAGTTTAAATCTCATTTAAAAGAATCTAATTATCCTATCTCAATTTCTTCAATTGAATTTTTCCAACGGTTTTGCAACATATATATAGATATATATATATATATAAAGAGCTGGGGCGGAGATAAATATTTGTTTTATATTTATTTCTATTTGGTACAACTTTTGCTTACTCGTATACAATTTAATATCATTTTCAATATTCTAAATTACGTATAATTTCTTCCGAACTTTGTTTTAAGTGAGGATAATTATTGATATAATTTGAGAATGCCAAAAATGTGCAGAAACCGAAGAGGAAATGAGAGAGAATTTATTTCTTTATTTTTCTGCTTGAAGTCAAATAATCATATAAGTATTTTTTTTTATTTTTAATTTCTCTAAAAAAATTAGTTGTGTAACCTTTTTAGGAGATAATAAGAAAACAATTATTTCAAATTTAATCATATTTTTTTAATTGTTTAAATTTGAAGAAGAAATATAATTTGCAGCTTGTCGCAGTTCTTTGCCAGAGTTCTCTTCATGATTTTCCAAATGAAAGAAAGGAAAAGAAGACTGCATCTGTGAAAAAATTAATGGAATAAAAGCACTTTGCATTTCAAGACATTGTCGAAAGATCTCCTTAGGTAGATAACAACACAATTTTGAAATGGGAAAAACAAAAAATTGATACATTATTTTCATAACTTTTAATATACGTATTTTTTCATTGTGACACATTAGTTTATTCATATTATGGTATGCAAACTCATATATATATATATATATATATATATATATATATATATATATATGATTTCATATCTACCATACGCACACACCTATGCATACACACATACACATGGATATATTAGAAAATGACATGCTAAAACTATCGACATTTTGGCGAATGCTGCGTAACGTGAGAATAAATGGCCTTCAAGTTATATTCAGACAAGGAAGTTTTCTTAAATAACTGATGAACCGAATATATATATATATATATATATATATATATATATATATATATATATATATATAGTTTTGAGTTGTGATAATTTTTAGCGCTAGAATTGTTATTTTTTTCAAAATCTTACTGATAAAAAGTTATTTTGGCAAGCAGATTTTTTTATTGTAAAGTGCTCGAAATCTTGGTAGAGATCGAACGTACGTTAATCCTATATATATATATATATATTTGTGTATTTAAGTGAGAACCTCTTTATTTTATAAGCCCTCATTCGTTGTCCGCAAATATATATATCTGTGTGTGTGTGTGTAAGTGTTTGTGTGCGTGTGTACATGTATATGTGTGTGTACATATATACACACATATATATATGTACACATATGCAATTTCAAAATGTGAAATTGAAAAAGCACTTTTTATTATACTCTATTTTCACTTTGTATTATATTCTATTTTCACAAAATTAACCAATCAAAAGGCATCATTTTCCATCAGGACAACGCCGGACATCGGGTCTCTTTTGCAGAATTTAGGTATATACTTACTGGTACTTCTTACTACACGCGCCATACACACGTGACCTTGCATCTTCAAAGTACTACATATTTTGATCTCTACAATATATTTTTATTGAAGAAAACTGCAATTCTATGGAAGCCCATAAAAGCACTTAAAGTAATTCATCGTCCAAAAAATAAGAATACTCTTATCTTACGAGAAAATGGGATCATGAAGATGGCGAAAGTAGAACAAAACGGTATATATGAGAATATGGTGGATTAAATCTACGTTTTCGTATTATTTCTATGCCGTGTCCCTTCAGGACGTAGATGATTATGGTTCTCCACAATTTCCTGTTCTTTGTAATTTTTAAAATAATTTATCTTTTTTGTTATTTCTCCTAAGCCCATTTCCGCTATCCATTTACTCAAGCTCAGTAAATATGCTATGTCTTGTGTTTCTCTTGCCTTCAATCACTCCTTTGAGTATCAAATTTTCCAAGACGCTTTTCCTTTTTATGTGCCCTAGAAACTTTAACTGTATCTTCTTTATTTTAGGCATAATTTTTTCTTTTTTGTTTAAATTTTCTCTAAAATTTAAATGTTGCTCACATGATATTCGGTACATGATATCCTCATCATCTTCTGTAGAGCTACGTTTCTGTTGTTTTAAGTCCCTTCCACAACTTTGAGGAGATTATCCAGTATTCTCTGCCATACAGAAGGAAAATATCACATGGCAGTTCAGTACTCATTTCATTTTTTATTTTTTTAATGAAGTTTTTTCCATTTCTTAATACTCTGCTTCTGGAATTCATCTTTGGTCGTACTTTCAGTCCTCTGTTAAAACGTTCCCCGGTTATGCAAATTATCTAATTACTGTTTTTGAAATGTATTAAATAAATGTGACGAGCTTTTGTTTCAGTCCAATAATTTCATACATGTGCATTAAAAATATATAAACAGAAGTAACTTAAGTATTCTGGAAACAAAGAAAATACAGATAAAAAACATCCCTGGGCAAATAATAAATACGTAAACAGCACAATGCTCTTTGAAATTATAGGGGAAATTAAAAACAAAAACATCACACGAAAAATATAATTGAAAAAATGAAAAAAGTATCAGCCTACCACAATAATCCGAAACTGTAAACTCTATCTGAAGAATATAGATCTAATTACATTTCCAGAACAACACAAAATGATTAAATAACCGCTCAAAGCTCATTTCAAAATGCAGACACGAGAACAAATTTTATATATATATATATATATATATATATATATATATATATATATATATAGTTATGAATTAATTGTACATTGCGACACGGAAATTTCTGTTTCGAGATAGATTCTCATTATCAGGCAATGTTGCTGTTGGTTATGCAGATGATTTACATTTAAATAACAAAAAGCTCTGTTTTGCTGTTTATATATGTGGAAAAATATAAAATTTACATGTGTGTTTCTTTTGGCTGATCAGAGTGGAGATTCGTTTTGGGATTTGGCCCCAAAGAATACATACTAACCAACCTTTTCTCTTTTTTCTTCCCCCCTCATTCTACCCTTTTCCCTTGTTTCTTTTCCCTCCTCAATGATGAAGATGTTAACCTGCCTTTAGCCTGATGTTAGCATTTTCCTTTCTTTCCCTTTAGTTTTATTACTTTTGGTAAGATATTCTCATTCAGCACCAATTCTATCTTTTTTCACTTATTTATCATTTTTAGTCCATTTATTTATTTGTTGTAAAGTTTTTTTAGAAGGAAATATTTTTTATAATATATATATATATATATATATATATATATATACCGGCCTGAATATCTTTTAGAAATTTTTGTCGGGGACATATATGTCATTGGGCAGGATTTGAACATGTGAGCCCTTACAACACAGGGGAAACTGTCAATTGATCTGACGCGTCTTAGACAGCTCGACCAGGAATTTTTTTTACAGTCCAAACTAAGTCCAAATTAAGCCGAATCAAGCCTTGTAAACACAATTTCTTGTAATATCTATCTTGACACTGAAAGTATATCTTATAGTAAACAAATGTAAACAGATAATGTTACAGAAAGTTCCGGAAATTTACTGAATTAGCAATCGACATATTTTAATTTGTTTATTTCAACGTTACTTTTAATAGATACTCGTGTTTGAGTAGATACTCTGTTTTTAAAGAGTATATTTATATATATTAACCTTGGCTGGAAGCAATCGGATGTCTAACCGTACTGATGAACTGTGATACAGCGAGACAGCACTGTCTGCGGAGGACTATATATATATATATATATATATATTACAGAGCTAAATTAATAAAGGAAATAAATTCGATTCTGAACAGCAGTTTTACGTTTCTTTGAACAGAAAAATAATTCATTTTGTAAACCGAAAATCAATAAAATGTCCGGTGTGGAACAAAAAAAAAAATCCTAGATTATTATTATTTGATATTTTTAAACAAGTAAATAACGAAAACTTGACAACTTGCAACATAAACAAAATCCCACTGAAAACTTACATTTAAATAACAAGTAACTATAAATTAAAATGGGCAAATTAAAAATTCGGAAAACAAGTTTTTGATGGAATTCATTTCGTGTCTCCTTTTTTTTTTTTTTTTTTACATATCCTCATAAGTATACTCTACAAAAATGTCTGTCATATTATTTCAATGAAAGAGTTTTATTTTTTTAATCTATTCACAATGGAAATCAATAAAATGAACCTGGCGTGGGGGAAAAGAAACAATTTTAATAATTTTAAATTTTTAAATATTTTGACGATTTTAATTCAGTGGGGGTAAGATTTATTCTTTATTAAATTTAAGAAAGAGAACTTAAATAGTTTGAAAGAAGGCAAGATATAATTGTCACTGAAATTATTTTTTCCATGGTATTAAGGTGTAGTAGAAACTTTATAATACGAAAATGGCTGTAGGCGGCTTGACAGCTAATCCTTTAGGTGAAACTGATATACACACAAGGCCGGCCATTATGACGACATGATTACAAAATAAGAATAATTTCTCTGCCATTAAGCATTGAGCACTTTTTGAAGTGTGTCTTCGTGCTGCTCCTCACAGACTAATTTGAGGTTATATATATATATATATATATATATAATTTATTTGTTTGAAAATTATTTTTTAATAGATACTCGTATTTGAGTAGATGTTCTGCATTTAATTGAACACTATATTTATATGTATAACTCTACCGGCCTGAATATTTTTGGGGAAATTTTGTTATGAAAATATGTGTCATTCATAAGAAAATTTCTCAAAAAATATTAATATTTAATTAAATAATAAATCTACTCAAATACGATTATTTAAATAATGTTAAAAAATGTTTAAAAATAATGTTCAAACAAATAAATTAAATATGTCGGTTGTTAATCCATTTCGTAAATCCCCAGAACTTTCTGTAACATTTTATATATATATATATATATACTAAATTAAATTATATATATTATGGTCTCATTACGATTAAGCTGTCTAGATGGGAAAATTTTTAAAAAAACAGTTAGCTCTTCAGCAATGAATTGAATTCTTTCGGTGATTGTCGTGTGTATAATATGGCTTAGGGGTTAGCGACGCTGACTAACACCAAATTGGCCGAATTTCAATCCCGGCCAGAAGCAAGTGAATGTCTAGCCAAACTGATGAGGTGTTATACAGCGAAACAGGCTTGTATGTGGATGACGAATATATATATATATATATGTAGGCATATATGTGTGTGTGGGGGGGGGTGTTAATGTGTTCGTACGTATCTCCAATGATTCGTTAGCTAATCAGAATACCATGATGAAATTTCCAAAACTTAATAAAAACAAATTTTTATCGTCAAAATATTTATGTTATTATCAAAAGGAAAGGCAAAGCATATTTTGATCATTTAATACCATTTTTTAATCTTTTCGTTCTAAATTTTTGGTTAAAACTATAGTTTTTCTTCCACCAGTGGAGTATCCAAATATTAGTATAGGAAACACAGTGATATAAAAATTCTTGCAAAAGTCAAATAATTGTTGAATTTTAATAAACTTTCAGGACTTATCTAAACTTATTTATAAATGGAACTTTGTCTGTGTGTGTGTGTGTGTGTGTGTGTGTGTGTGTGTGTGTGTGTGTGTATCCGTTACCTATAGACTCCGAAACGGCTGAACCGATTTTCTTGAAAATTTACACAGCTGTACCATAAGCATCTGTGAGTGTTCTTAGCTAGGTTTTGTGTCGAGGTACCCCAGATAAATATCGAAAATCGATAATCGATAATCGAAATAATCGGGTGATAAAAGGAGTGGTCCGATTTTAATCAAATTTGATACACTCATAGACAAAGACATAAGAAACGATATTCAGAAGTTTCAAGGTTGCAGTTCTTATAATAGTGTAGAAAATCGATAATATATATATATATATATATATATATATATATATATATATAAGGCAAGATGTTTGTGTGTGTGTCTGTTTATCTGTCTGTATTTTTTTCAACCCTTTTATTTAGATTTTGTTTCATGTTTGGCTCTAAGTAGGTATAATTGTAGTTCTTAGTCTCAGCCATGATACCATTTACTCGGAGGACTTATTTAGTCTTCAAAATTCAGTTTACGACGAAAAAAATATATTTGATATCGATAGCAGGAAATCAAAATTTGACTTACATCCATTCATTTTTCTTTCAGTCTGCGGTTTTTCTTTAACTGGAAACAACTATTGCTTTTTAGACTTTCGTGCCAACATCCAAAGAGTCTGAGCTCCAGGACCATGGATTAGTTTTAAAGCTTTCATTACACCCGAGCAACGCCGGGCTATACTGCTAGTTTATAGATAAAAAGCACAAAGAAACTTTATAAACTAAGCCTTAGTGATTTTATCGAAAAATAGGAAATAAATAAAACAGTTCAAAAGTTCATGGTAGGAAGCAAATAAACTATTAAGCTAAAAATGTGATTGTGTATAAGCAAAATTAAAGAAGTGTGAAACAAAAGCAATGGTACCCCATTGAATTGTTTAATGGTAAGACAACTTCATGTTTAATTTGACTCGTGACTACCACAGAAAGTCGCCCATGATGACTCCACACTGGAGCTAGTCGAAAGTGTTTCTTTCTAGTTTAAAACTCTTCAGTTTATATAGAAAACTAAAAAGAAAACGAGAAAGAAAATGACATCACCAGTTAAAAGCATAGTGGGACTTTTTGCAAAGTCTTGAGATTAGGAAATGTGGGGTCGTTAAACGGAATCATGTGCTTTGAAACACGAGAGCCACAATTTTGATGAGGATTATTTTAGACTCACGTGGCAACCACACCACGTGGGACTTGTCTTTTTAATTTCATACTGGGAAGTGGAAATTTTTTTTTTCAAATAAAAGTCTAATCCCAAATGCTTCTAACATTTGTAACAATTTTCCTCACTCCATATTGTAAAAGTTAATTCGGTGCAATTCATTTTTTATTAAATAATTCATAAATAATATTTTGAAGTATTCTCGAATAAAAATATCAGTTAAAATATAAATGCCGAAATAATTCACTGTTGGTGGCTTTGTACCTTTTTTTTTTTTTTTAATCATATCACCCCGAGCAAGTCGGTAACGCCACTGATGTGCAGGGGGCTACGTAATAGTGAAAAGATTGGAAAAGAGAAAGCTGGAAACCACATCCTAAACTGGGATCAAGGGATGAGCCTCTTAACCTGTTCAATAGACGTGGGTGGAGTGTGAACCGGGCGATAGATAGATCTATCTACTCCAACTGAAAAAAAAAAAAGAAACCAAAGTGAGAAGATTGGAAAAGAGAAAAGCCGGAAACCACATCCTAAACAGGGAACAAGGGATGAGCCTCTTCACCTGTTCAAAAGACGTGGGTGGAGTGTAAACCGGGCGATAGATAGATCTATCTACTCCAATTGAAAAAAAAAAAGAAACCAAAGTGAGAAGATTGGAAAAGAGAAATGCCGGAAACCACATCCTAAACAGGGAACAAGGGATGAGCTTCTTCACCTGTTCAATAGACGTGGGTGGAGTGTGAACCGGGCGATAGATAGATCTATCTACTCCAATTGAAAAAAAAAAGAAACCAAAGTGAGAAGATTGGAAAAGAGAAAAGCCGGAAACCACATCCTAAACAGGGAACAAGGGATGAGCCTCTTAACCTGTTCAATAGAAGTGGGTGGAGTGTGAACCGGGCGACAGATAGATCTATCTACTCCAATTGAAAAAAAAAAAAAGAAACCAAAGTGAGAAGATTGGAAAAGAGAAAAGCCGGAAACCACATCCTAAACAGGGAACAAGGGATGAGCCCCTTAACCTGTTCAATAGACGTGGGTGGAGTGTGAACCGGGTGACAGATAGATCTATCTACTCCAATTGAGAAAAAAAGAAACCAAAGTGAGAAAACTGGAAAAGAGAAAAACCGGAAACCACATCCTAAACAGGGAACAAGGGATGAGCCTCTTAACCTGTTCAATAGACGTGGGTGGAGTGTGAACCGGGCGATAGATAGATCTATCTACTCCAATTGAAAAAAAGAACAAAAAAAAGAAACCAAAGTGAGAAGATTGGAAAAGAGAAAAGCCGGAAACCACATCCTAAACAGGGAACAACAGATGAGCCTCTTAACCTGTTCAATAGACGTGGGTGGAGTGTGAATCGGGCGATAGATAGATCTATCTACTCCAATTGAAAAAAAAAAGAAACCAAAGTGAGAAGATTGGAAAAGAGAAAATCCGGAAACCACATCCTAAACAGGGAACAAGGGATGAGCCTCTTAACCTGTTCAATAGACGTGGGTGGAGTGTGAATCGGGCGATAGATAGATCTGTCTACTCCAATTGAAAAAAAAAAAGAAACCAAAGTGAGAAGATTGTAAAAGAGAAATGCCGGAAACCACATCCTAAACAGGGAACAAGGGATGAGCCTCTTAACCTGTTCAATGTTTTTGGCAGCCGATGAAACTGCAAAGTTGAGAGAATCAGTGGATCAGAGGTGCATTATTGCAACGTTATTACGTATTATCTGTTGGTCAGATAAAGCGGATAATCTGACATATATATTTTTACAAAATTTAACATTTCACAGGAGATATTGACAGAATGAGAGCCAGAAAAAATTGCCAAAACCAACGAAACAATTTTGGGTGAACGGATGGCAGAGGCATGATAAAGAGTTAAAAACATTGTTTAGAGCAGGCATGACCAAATATCTGGAAAATGTTTAAACAGAGGACGGGGAAGAAAACACTGAGATTCAAATGTGTATTGCGATGTCCAAAAACGCATTCCAAAAGCTAAGCAGAGTATTAAGAAAAAGGAAATTTTCGTTGAAAACAAAGAAAAGAGTACAAAACTGTTACGTAATATCTGTCTTCCTATATATAAGCAAATAGTAGACAATCTCCTCAAAGATGAAGAAGAGACTCGAAGCAACAATAATGAGGTTCTGCAAAAAAGGCTCAGAATATTATGGGCTGAACTGAATATTATGGGTTAGCAACGACGAAGTTTTGTAGAGAATGGAAACTATAAGGAAACATGCTTAACACCAAGAAGAGACAGATGAAAATATGAGGAGAGGTAATGAGGAAGGATAGTCTGGAGAATCTGATACTCATAGGGCGAATGGAGGGGAAAATGGACTCGAGAAAACTGTACTTGACATATTTGATGGGATTGATCAAATTGGTAGCAGAAAAAGATATGGGAAAATAACAAAAGAAAACTTATTAAACGCTACAAGGGGCAAAAAGGGCCATGATCGCCTACGTCCTGAAAGGACACGGCAAATAAAAGAAGGGCTGCATGAGGTGCAGTGCATCATAAGGCGGGCCGCACTACAAAAAGAAAAAGAATCAGTCATTTTTCCTTAAAGATATGCAGCCATGAACCCAATCCACAACACCCCCACCACCACTAAAAAATGCGCACAAGCATCTATCATAAAAATGGGAGAAAATCGATTTTTTCTTTGAAAAAGAGATTTCCTTTATAATAATAAAAAAAAGCATCCGATGTCTTAACATAATATTATCATTAACTGTACCCCTGCCGTCAAAATATTTGAAAGGGTTATTCGCTGTTTTCTCATAGGTTATCGCAGCAAGAGCTTTCATAACTGGTAATAAAGTTTAATAACTAGTAGTAAAACGAATGAACTGTTGTCTTTGTCTCTGTCTCTATCTCTGTCTCTTTCTCTCTCACAATGAGCGTGACAGGAAATATATATATATATATATATATATATATATAGTGTAATGTTGTTACAATGATTTATGAAAGCATACTATCACTACACAAAAATCTTCGCGTTTCGGAGCTACGTTTGCTCCTCATCTGGTGATAAGTTGAAATGAAAAATAAATGGTGAAAACGATTTATTTTTGGTAATATGATATGTAAGTGAATGTGGTGGGAGTACGTTGTATCGAGCACTCTTTATAAAAGTAAATGCATGAATGGTGTGTTTAAAACCTACGTGTTCCATAACTTTCTTACTATATATATATATATATATATATATATATATATATATATATATATATATATACGACGGTCTTTATTATAATAGGGAGAATTATGGGAGATATATTAACACACACTGCAGCTTTTCAGTTCTTTCTAACTTATCCATTTCACTATAAAAAATATTTTTTTAAAAAAAGAAGAATTCTCTCTAGAGAAAAATAATTATCATTGACGTTTCCTGCTTCTGAAGCAAAAGATGTTTACGCGTGTGATCTTTCTTAGTGACAGTAGGGCGCTGAAGGGAGGTGAGACGGATCCGGGTGTCCGTATTGGTAGGGCAGCCAATTAATAACTGAAATAAAAATTTAGTTTTTAAAATTTGAAATTGTCTCTGTAAACTACGTTTTACAAGCACCCTACAGTGCCAAATGTTGGCGTGAATGCAGGTCCGTGTTTTGATAAGCGAGACTGGAGTCGGTCGACCTACTTTAGTCTTAGGGGACATATACAATAAAGGAGTACTTGATTATATGTGAGAATGCGTGAGTGAATAAGTGAGAATGAAAGGAAACAAACAACATTTTAATAAACGTTTTTTACACATGAAATGAGGCATGACTTTCTGTAAACCAATCGAGCCTAGAGTGGCCAACGGGTCACAGTTGGCCCATGACTAGTTCAGAGTAATAAGTGAGGAAATTATAGAGTCATTATCACCCACGTTTTGAAGGGTCACGGCATATAAAAGAAAAATTAATTTCGATTGCCATATATCAATCCACTGCTGAGAACTAGAAAATTGTTTTAAGTTGGTAAACAGTGCATTGATAAATTAGCTAAATAATAAAATATTTGAATGAAATTCTACTTCACTCACGCATTTTCTGTTTGCGTGTGTATTTAATCCGGGAACACTAACCAAATAATTTCGCACTCAGTAATACCTTGCGTCTTAGTGGCTTTATCACCTTGTTTGGGATGAAATGATAAAAAATAAATCGGTATTTTAATGCTTGATAATAAGAAGTAATAAATTATTAGAAGGCTCGTAGGCATAATTAGCGGATTAAGTGTACAGATTAGAGTTTCTTTTACTTAATTTTCAGATTATTGCTGAGTCATAAAGGAGAAAAGACATAGATTAATATCTTTCTCATGCATAAGTGAATGAAACGAATTAGACTGGAATACGAAGTCGCTCTCCGATTTCTCATTATCCGAGCTGTTATCTAATACGCCATACGCACATCCAATATATACATATATCCGCAGGCAGTCCTGTTTCACTGTATCACAGCTCATCAGTACGGATTGATTCTAGCTAGGATTGAAACTCGACCGAATTGACATCAATCGGCGATTTTACCTGAGCTATAGGCTCTCAGTAGAGGAAGACGCACTTTGCCGTGTTATATTCGATGTAAACACACGCCTGTAGCCATTACTGAATGAACGATGCGTGAGTAGCTACTGTTTTTAAAATCTACTGTTTCTCCATTGAGAACTATGGAGAAACGGTAAATTTTAATTAATTTCGGAATATCTTTAAAAAAAAAATCCCCACCACAAACAAACGGGAATATTTCACCAGGTTGGTTCTCCAAACTAAAGATCTCATTAAAAGAATGAGATGTAAAGCTCATTTTTTTCATCTTGGCTAGGACCGAGTAACTAACCAAGAAAAATACGCTTTTTAAACGTATAAAAGCAGCATCAATTATCGAAGTGCTTTCTAGATTTGAGAATGACCTCATGAAAATTATTAATGGATTAACCTTCCATAAGAAAAAGAATTCTTTTTTAAAAAAATTTGGATAATATTTTTAAAAACATTAATAGATCCGATAATATTCACGTTAAATCAGATAAAACCACCAACTTTTATTAATTATACTCCAAGCATTATGACACATTAATTAAAAAGACTTTAACCAAAAGCTATAAGAAAATTGACACTACCAATTTCAATCTGGTTGATTTCGCTGGCAAATCCATTCTTGACAAATTATGCATAAATGACTGAGTCAGTAAACTACAAACTAAAAAAACCTATGTTTTATTAAAGAACCATAAGCCAGACTAAAGCGAAGCCATCTACATGCTTTATTAATCCTACTAGAACAGAAGTCGGTAGAATCAGCAAAACCATTTTGGAAAAGATCAACCAGTCGATTAAAAGCACCATCGAACTACTGCAATGGATTAATACCACGGATGTTATTAACTGGTTTAAAGGTATCCAGAGTAAAAACAATGGCCTCTATATACAATTTGATATAATGGGCATTTATCGATGCATTTTTAAAGACCTTTTCACTCTGGCTTTGGAGCTTGCACAGAAACACTCCAATATAACGACCATTGACCTGGATATTATTTTAAAATGTAGAAGTTCTGTTCTACCACGAAAACCAATGGACTAAAAAGACCTTTGATAGATATTTCGATATTTCAATGGGTTCTTTGGATTATGCTTTAGCCTCAGATCTATTAAGATTATTTATTCTTTATAATTTAACTGCTAACGATTGTGTGGATACAGATTATAGGTCTTTATAGAAAATATATATTACTGATTGTTAAAGATTCTACTAAAATTAAAGTAGATAGTATTGGAAAAATAATACGCAGGGAATTAAAAAGTTTAGGCCTTAATGTAAAAATAACCACCAACATTAAACAGGTAGACTTTTTAGATGTTACTTTGGACCTTAACAATAATTCTTTCTAACTCTATATAAAGGTTAACTTTAACCCAGTGTGTTAAATCGTAATTCTAACCATCTCCCGTCAGTTATTAAACATATACCATCTTCTATTAAATCTATACTAAGCAATATCTCATCTAACAAGGTAATTTTTGATCAGCATACGAAATGTTTTTATAATTCTACTCTTAGGAACAGCGGTTATAAGGGTACTGCTATCAAATTCAGAAATTCTATTGGCAATGATGATAATAAGAAGAAAAGATCTAGAAAAATTATTTGGTTTACTCCTCCTTACAATATGATGGTTAAAACTAAATTGGGACACAAATTCTTAAACCTTATTAATAAACACTTTCCCAAAACTAATCCTCTGAGTAAAATATTCAATAAAATTATTCTCAAGTTAAGCTATCGTTAAAATAATAAAAACAACACACTAACAAAAGTCCTCAACAAGTATAAAAATACGAAAACTTAGTATATTACAATTCTCAAATGGATTACACCAAGGATAACAAAACTAATAGAAGCGGATGTAATTGTAGAAATTCTAAAGAATGCCCAGTACATCATAATAGCTTAGTTAATTCCATATTTTATTTTTGTACTATCTCTACAATTGAAAATCCGGATACTAAAACGTTTTATATCGGTTCCATTAAAAACCCCTCTAAAACTCGCTGGTATCAGCACACACTATCTTTCAATAATAGTTCCTATAAATACAGTACTTTGTTATCCAAGTACTTTTGGTATTTAAAAGAAAAAAACACCTACTGTTAAACAGAAAGTTCTTACAAAGGGTTGAACTTGTAATTCAATTTGCTTCAATGAGAAGTTAGAAATTATCAAATTTAAGGACAAGGTTAACTTGTTAAACCAGAGAAATAAACTTACTGTTCATTGTAAACATAGTTCATTATATACTTCAAAGTATGGGTTGTAATATTAAGAATTTATGTATACTATTGTTACAGCTGTCCATCAATTTCACATTGTTCATGAATTTTCTATTAGTGCCTGGTTTTAACTGTTTGTATTTATGGGCTCTATATATATATATATATATATATATATATATATAAACTTCCCAACTTTTTTCTCTGTTTATATTAGAATATATACTTGGTTGCATGGGTTAGTCTACGTATTAGTGTATGCATGTACATGGGTGTACAAATGGTTTTTAGTACTAAAACTGATATTTTGTTTTACTTACTAATGTGTTTGCGTATGCTTACATATATTAGCGTATATGTGTATATACACATATACAAGTGTGTCTTTATATATGTATATTCTCATATTTATGCGTGTGTATGTATTTTTGTGTATATATGTTCGGCTGTCTTTGTGTCCGTGTCTATACAAATATATGTGTGTTTATGTATGTGTGTGTTTGGGCATACACACATAAATACACACACATCTGATTAAGCACTCTGGAAGAATGGCAGACTTTGAAAAACAGTAGCTACTCTGCTATGTACGCATCACTCATTCAGTAAAATGAATTAGAGCACTCTGGCTATTGGGCGCGTTTAATGATAATATATACGTTAAAAAGTCTGCCTTCTTCTACCGAACGCACATAGCCCAGAGGTAGAGTCGCCGACTGATGCCAATTCGGTCGGGTTACAATCCTGGGTTAAGAAGCAATCGGAGTCTAACCGTACTGATGAGCTGTGATACAGCGAAACAGATTTGTCTGCGGATGACTATATATATATATATATATATATATATATATATATATATATATATATATGAATAAATGCAAATGAATGAGGAACGAAGGCTGACAGAAAAAAGTTAAGAAAATTTCAAAAATTATCTTCATTTTGTTTCTTCTATACAGTTCTGGAAAGTTTAAGTTACCTTAAGTAAGCAGTAACAGACAGTAGTGTGATGGGGGGGGGGGGATCACCTCAGAGCCATGTGTCCAGTTAGCAAGGGAGAGAGAGAGAACAATAAAATAAAATAAAAAAACAAACATGGCCGGTCTTAGAATTCCTACATATAACCAAAACCCTAATATACCAAACCTAAATTTGATCTTTTTTTTTTAATTGGAGTAGATAGTACCTTCTATCGCCCGGTCTCACACTCCACCCACTTCTTTTGGACAGGAGTAGAGGTGATCGCCTTGTTTCCTGTTTAGGAAGGGGTTCCCGGTTCATCTCTCTCTTTTTCGGTCTTTATGTCGGTTCGGCTGGAAGCTTTTTGCAGTTGGTGAGTATGGTGGCAATGTCTCTTCATTCTGAGGGTACCGGGTTGGCAGTTTCCTGGTTGCTGCTTCCGACTGGTAGTTAGGAGCCCGAACTCTTGCGTAGCGTCTCGAGAGGCTGCTCTGATCAACAGTTGAATAATATCGGGGTTCCTGTAGTGCCATTTCGCGCATGGACGGGCGTCCCTGCATGAATTTCTGATGGGCAACCCCGAGGCCACATTATGCTGCAGTCGGCGCCATTCACCATCCTTCACCTGCTGCAATTAACGACCATCTGACCCTACTCTAGACCTCTCTCTATCCACAACTATAACCAGCATGAAATTAAACAAACAAAATAGCAAGCTTAAACCAGCTAGTCGTAAATCGCCCAAACCTATCTGCGTTACCTTCACAAATATACGAGGTATTCGCAGTAACTTTAATAGTGTAGAGTCTTTCCTTCTAACTAACTCACCCGATATCTTAGCTATATGTGAGACTAACCTTGACCCTTCTATCCCCTCTTCAGAGCTGTTCGTTCCTGGTTACCTTCCTCTCTTCAGGAAGGACTCCAATGTACATATGCATGGGCTTGGTGTATATGTCAGCGAACAACTCCCCCTAGCCAGGGTCACATCTCTTGAATACCTTGATCATTCCTTCATGTGCTTCCGTCTCTCACTTCTAAGCTCGGTTAGCTATCTCTTCTTCCTCTACCGCTCCCCCTCCTCCTCTGACTGTACGTTACTTGATTGCATCTCTACTAACATCGACAGGGCCATTTCTTCTCACCCATCTGCCCATATATTTGTGTTTGGCGATTTTAACGCCCACCACACCAAGTGGCTTGAAAACTCAGCCACCGACCTTGCTGGAATCCGCACCATGCACTTTTCAATAGCCCAAGCTCTAACGCAAGTGGTGGACTTCCCCACGCGTTTCTCTAAAAACCCTAACGGAAGGGACTCTTTACTCGACCTTTGTTTTACCTCCATCCCAGACTCCTGCACTACCAGGCAACTCTGCCCCCTCGGAAACTCTGACCACGCCGTAGTCTCCGTAAACATATCAATCCGCACTAACTCTACCCAAGAAAACCAGACCAGCAGAATATCATACTGCTACCAAAGAGCCGACTGGGACTCGTTCAGGGACTTCCTCTGCCACGTCCCCTGGAACAACGTCTTTGATCTTCCTGTCGAAGACTGTGCCTCCGAAGTTTCCTCTTGGGTTAAGGCTGGCATCGATGCTTTTATCCCTGCCAGAAAATTCCAACTAAAACCAAATTCGTCCCCCTGGTACTCACCCGCTTGCTCGGCCACCATTGCCCACCGGAACCATTTCTTCCGGCTCTATCGAAGCTGCTCGTCGAACCAAAATAGGCGCCTTTTCACCTCAGCACGGAACAAGTGTAAAAAAGTACTGAACGAAGCCAAGAGGGCGTTTGCTACCAGAATTAGGCAACGCATAGCATCCTCTAAGTTTGGCTCCAAAGATTACTGGCGTCTCTGCAAAAGCGTGCTCAGCAGGAACAAGACTTCAATACCCCCACTAATCAATGAATTTGAAGTTCTCACCTCCCCAGCCGACAAGGCTGAATGCTTTGCCCGTAGATTCTCAACCAATTCGACACTTGACTCGTTAGGAATACCTACACTAGACTTCCCACCCAGAACTAAGGCTCAACTAAATAACGTCCACATTACACCCTCGATTGCGCAACTTGACCTACAGAAAGCGAGCGGCGGTGACGGAATCCCAGTCATAGTACTGAAGAAATGTGCTCCAGAACTCTCCTCTGTCCTCTCTAAACTCTATAACCTCTGCCTATCTGCTTCCTGCTTTCCTGCCTGTTGGAAGTCCTCCCGCGTAGTACCTATATTTAAGAATTCTGGCGAACCCTCAGACCCCGCCAATTACCGTCCTATTAGTCTCCTTCCAATCTTTGGCACAGTTTTCGAAGCCATTATCAACGCCGAGGTGATTCAGCATCTTATGGCCAACGGGCTTCTCTCTGACAAACAGTATGGGTTTCGCTTCACCAGGTCTACTGCTGATATGCTAACGACCATTACCGAGTACATATACCAGGCACTTGACAAGAATGGTGAAGCCCGAAACCGTTGCCTTGGATATCTCCAAAGCATTCAACAGGGTCTGGCATGCTGGCCTCTTGTGCAAACTGCGGGGCTATGGGATAACTGGACATCTGTTTGACCGCATCCAGTCTTTCCTCTCTAACCGCACATTTAAGGTGGTATTAAATGGGCATGCCTCCCAAAACTACCAGACGAACGCGGGCGTCCCTCAAGGCTCTATCCTAGGTCCCACGCTCTTTCTGATCTACATTAATGATCTCCCCGACACCATTAGATCCCAAGTTGGCATGTATGCCGACGACACAACAATCTGCTCCCGCATCGATCAGAAACCAGGTCTGGACGACAAAGTGAACCTCGCTGCCGTACTTGAAAGGGACCTCCAATCCGTAGTGACCTGGGGTAGGAAATGGTTGGTAAATTTCAATGCCTCCAAAACAAAGCTGTTATCAACTAATCACCATAGACAATCGCATCTACCTCCCATTAGCATGGGATAGGCTAGCCTCCCAGGGAGTAAAATACTACGCCTCCTTGGCCTTACACTCTCGGCGGACCTCAAATGGAATGACTATATTGAATCCATTGCCAAATCTGCTGCTATGAAAGTGGGCTCCCTGTGCAGGGCCCGGAAATTTTTCCCACCTGAATCTATTCTGCACATATACAAATCTACCATCCGCCCGTGTATTGAATATTGATGCCATATCTGGTCGGGTGCCTCTGCTGCTCTCCTTGGGCTCCTTGACAAAATACAAAGGAGGATCTGTAACGTGGTTGATACTGACTTGGCAGACCGGCTGCAGCCGCTCTCACACCGGCGTGATGTGGCTTCCCTGTGCCTCTTCTACAAGTACTTTCATGGCTTCTGCTCCGATGAGTTTAGATCACTGGTGCCGCCTAAGCACGAATTTACACGAGATACTAGATTAGCAACTAGGTCCCACCCTTTTACAGTTAAACAAATATGATGTAACCGTAAATTCTACTCCAACAGCTTCTTTTCTCGCGCTTCCCGCCTGTGGAACTCCCTTCCACAAGTCTGCTTTCCCGACAGTTACAATCTCCAGGTGTTTAAATGTAGGGTCAATAGACACCTCCTATCACACTAACTCCCAACTATTCTCACAACACTCTCATCTACCCAACCCTCATTCTCGGTATCCTTATCCGCCTATCACCCACCCTCTGTCATTTCCTATATTTAATCAGCCTTTCTTCACTCTACGTAGCCCCCTGCACAGTAGTGGCAGTGACATGCCTTGCTCGGGGTGAAACGCTTATAAAAAAAAAAAAATATTCAAAACATTAATTTAACACAGTGGTCAATATAAAAATAGAGCAATTATAATAATTATTATTAATTATTACTTTAGAATATGTACAAATTACAAACTACTACAAAATTGTACATTTTGTTTCGAGATTGAAAGAACGTCTCATCACGAAGAAAGTAATGATGTATATATCTATGTTTCTATGTGAATATTCCTGCGCTTATTTGCGTATATTTATGCCAGAAGTTGTGTATAAGTAGTTTTATGTATGTGGTTATATTTTTTAATTTGTATTTGATGAACTGTGAAGTTTTTATTGCGTAGGTTATTATTTTTAACTAGTGTATTTGCGATGAGTATAAATGTAATTACGTTTATTTGTGCATACACTAAAATATGACTGTGTCTAAATTGATCTCGTTGTTTCTAGGCTGTTGGCATCTTACGAATTCGCTCTTACATGTAGCCAATATTGTAGCTTTTACGAACGATTTTCAAACCTGATTTTAAAATTTAAAGGATCTATTGACACATCGATAAAATTGAAATTTTGAAATTTATGTATTTATATATGTGTTCGTATATACGTCTGTACATGTGTCTGTCTGCCAGTGTGTGTTCGTGTGTGCATATAATTATCTGTTTGTCTATATGTAGATGTTTTTAGATTTGAATATGTGTACACCCACGTCTTTTACTCGTTTAATATCTAAATAACTTTATAATAAAAAAAATCTAATGCTTTTGTTAAACTTAGAATTTGAAATTCGTAATAAAAATAAAGTTAATCTAATTGTCTAATAATAATGTTGATCTCTATTTTAATCAAATATTAACGTTAATTTCTCAATAAATTGTTTTTAGAGTCTGTTCTTTTATTCTTCAAATGAGAAGTTATTTGTTTTGATTGATCCACTCTTTCTATGTAACAATGCTTCCTTGATTAAGGGGGTTTGGCTAGAAAACTTCCAAGAAATTCTGATTTTTTGGTTATTTCCTGCTATTCCGGTAAGTATGTCCTGCCGAGCATGAAAATTTTCTAGTATGAATCAAGAAATTTAAATACGTGGGAAGTGTTCTAAGAGAGGAAGAAAAGTGCGACACTGAGACCCGAAGGATTATCGGCACGGCCAAGGTTGCATTCCAAAATTTGAGTAGACTATTGTAAGACTACAAAATATCGTTGGGAACAAAGAAAAGATTACTAAACAGTTACGTGATACCTGTCCTCATTTATGGCAGCGAATGCACGACAATCTCGTTAAATATGAAGAAAAGACACGAAGCAACAGAAATGTAATTCTACAGAAGGATGCTGAGGATACCATGGACCAACCATGTGAGCAAAATGGAAACATAAAGGAAACTTTTACTTAACATCTGGAAGAGACAGTTGAAGTTTCTAGGACACGTAATGAAAAAGGGTTTGGAATAAATACCAAGATAACAGGTATTAGAAACTACAATAGATCGGAAGATGTGGAGGGTCATGATCATCTACGTTCTGAAGAGACACGACATATAAAAGAACAAATCAAGAGAATTAAAGCAGCAAGAGAAGACTTTCTGCTGTATTTTTTTCTCCTCTTTGGGGGTTCATTTTATTTACTGAGACTTGTTAGACGAACACTTGACCTACTTATATCACTTGATAGCTCGCCGTTTGCCGTGACCCGAGGAAGAAGTCTGTTTTACAGACGGTAGTCACTGACGAGAACCGATTAATGTTTATTGGATCACATAAGAACCGGTCAACGCTGCTTGGTCTCCTTATGCTACAGTTCTAAACCGGATGAAGGGCCAATCGATTTGTCGGTAAAAACAGAAGACTTTCAGCTTCACGTAACTGCAACGAGTCGTGAGATCTCATGACGTCAAGTGGAAATCACTTGACAGGCGTCATTACTGCCGAAAATGCAACTATAAGGTTAGGCTATGGGTGATTTTGCACAGTATACAATTTCCTCCCTTGTTTTAATGCAAGATCTATACGTTACTTGTGCGTTGTGGCGCAGTGGTTATCGACTCGGAATGAGAAATCGGAGAGCTGAGTTCAAACTCCAGTTGCAGTCACTTACGCACAAATATTCTTGGGAAAGGTATTAATCAGTCACTTTCCCTATAGCTCTGGGTTAAATAGCAAGACAGACTAGGTTCTATAGCCTTAGTTAGAAAACATTTTACCGCAGAAAATAATGGCAACCTACTGCGGGAAAATGTGCTGCCCAGTCATTCATTTCTTTTTCAAGACATGATCGCCCAGGTGTGCCACACGTATGACACTTAACTGACAAACTGATATGTTACTTCAGTTAAGGCTGCTTACAAAAGCACAAAACAAAGTCACTGTGCAACACTGTGCAACACTGTGCTTGGTCAATGTAAAATGGGTAACTGTTTGAGAATGTTAAGTTTCGAAGGCTCGTGACTAGCTCTATTTTGGAAGATATTCTGGTTCCGTGAGAAGAGACGACTTAGAGCAATCATCTGCTTCTCAGTAGTTCTTTTAATTCTTTCAGATGCCATGCTTCCTCAGGATATAAGCGATCATGGCTCTCCTCAACGTCTTGTTTTTATGCTAACTTTTGCACTTTTAGCACTCATTGTTCTCATTATCTGCCATCCATCCAGTAAAAGGTTTTAATCGTAAATAAATAAATTTTATTCGGTTATAAAAAAAAACAATAAGTTATATATTTCTGGTGTTAAGTTGTCTGGGTCCTGAGTTGTCTCAGTCCTTAGTTGTCCTGCCTCTTAGCCGGTGGTGTTCTGTCGGTGGTATTGAATTGTCCTGAACCCAGCAAAGAAACCTCCATCAAGACTTGATTAACTTGTTTTACTCGTGTTACGTGTTATAAGTTGTAACAAAAGAAAAGAAAAGGATTTGCCAAAACACAGAGCTAAATCACAAACAAATATTTAATTTACAAAAAACACAAAATAAAATATACACAAATATACAATTTTTGCTTTCAAAACATAAACATACAGTTTACTACTGGAAAGTGTTACGAAGGAGAAGGAAGGTGAGGGAGTCAAGTATCTTTACCACGTTAGGCTATCGAGTAATAATCTAAGTGCTATTTTAAGATATCCTCAAATATATAAGATCAACTTTTAGTTTTGGCAATGAAAGAGTCAAAAATTCTATTTACCTATTTAGTTTCGTGAGGTTCTCTTTTGGGGTTTTGTCAGTCGGCGACTTTTCCTAGAGATTCTTTCGGTTGGATATACAAATCCGCGAATCAGGCCGGAGTTGATAATATCAGCAAATCCTAATTACAGGTGACTACTCTCTTCCTAAAACCTATTCTTATAGGGGCTAGCCCCTAATTAGCATATTTCTCGAATCGTTTCGAATTATCTAGATCTTTCTCGAATATTCTGGAATGATCTAGAATCTTCCAAACGTTCTATTTCTAATTTCTCTATTTGACAACTACTTCATGAATAAAAACTTTTTTGTATTAACAACTAGGACTCAGTTGAATCCCTTACTATAAATTTTAACCTTTTTGTGGACTTTTTAAATATTTCTTTTGATATATAAATGCATCCTCATAACAACAGAAAGATTTTATAATTTTCAACCGAAAGTAGCACTGGTTTTTGGTCAATGAATTCCGACTGTTTCCTTATCAAGAAATACTAATGTTAACATTACTATCACCATTAAAGCTTCCTTGTTTTTCATATTTCTGTTTCTGTTTTGTTTTTGCTTACTTTTATTTTTATTATGGTCACCTAATACAAGGCCTAAGAATCACTCAAGGTAGAGGGTTACTGTGTGGAGTTGTATTAGAGTGTGATAAGGCACGATAACAGGAAATATAAACAGCTTAACATGAAACAAGTAAAGAAATTTAAATACCTGGGACGCGTGCTGACAGAAGATGGAAAGTGCAACACTGAGATTCAAAGACGCATTGGCATGGCCAAGGGTGCATTTCAAAAGGTAACCAGAGCACTGAGAGACAGGTGAATCTCACTGGAAACAAAGAAGAACGTGTTGGATTGCTATGTGATATCTGTTCTTCTGTATGGAAGTGAATGCTGGACGATATGAAGGAGAAGCTTGCTGCAGAAATGTGGTTTTACAGAAGGATGCTGAGGATACCATAGACTGAGCACGTGAGGTATTGGAGAGAATGGAAACGAGGAGAAAACTCATACTTAATATAAGAAAGAGACAGATGAGGTTTCTGGGAAATGTCATGAGAAAGGAGGTCCTGAAGAATTTAATACTCACTGGACGGATAGAAAAAAAGAGAGACAAGAGAAAGCAGCATGAGACCTACTTGATAGGCCTGAGAAAATGGATAGCAGAACGGGGTTTAGGAGAGATACCAAGAGAAAGACTTTTGAGCGCAACAAGAGACAGAGCCAAGTGGGAGTCCATGATCGCCTACGTCCTGAAGGAACACCCCACAAGTAGAAGAAGAATAGTAAACTTTAAGAAGTCATTATTTAATTAGTGAATAAAATGTCAGAATTCAGCCGTCAAGAGTCATGGACTTGTGGGTGTTGTCTTTTCTTCTCTTTGTGTTCTCTGGTGTTCTCCTCTCGGCCAAAACAAATAAAAACAATCTTATATGAAAATTTCACGTATTTCTGCCTTCTCGAGTTTTCACTTAATTGTGTCTTTTATGGATAGGCACATCTGTCAATCATTTTCGCCGACTATTGCCTTTGAAGCTGTGTGCCATTCATGTAATCATACTTCTGTCAGTCCTGTTTATATTTTCTGCCTTCGACGTCGACCACACTTCTATCGGTCCTGCTTTTCATGTCAATCATATTTCTGTCGGGTCACAGAAATATATTACATTAAACTGGAAACAAGGGATAAACAGCTACTTCTGTTAAAAAAACTGGGAAGATGTATGAACCGGACAATAGGCTCACCTATAAACTATTCTCAAATTTTCATCGATAGAACCAAATGTGTATTGTTTAAAGTGATTTTTGCATCTGTAAAGAGATTATGTAACAAAGAGTAAAATTTAGCTGATGATTCTTACATAAAGCATGCCATAATGAATCGGAAGAAAATTCGTAACAATGTTTTAGTGAATTATTTTAAAGACAATATTTAGTTATTTGCACGTAGAATTATTTAAGCTCGTATGTACTATTTTGTTTCGTTACTTTTCGCTAACTTTGAAGCAGTTTCATGAGTCCAGCCTCCTTTTAGAGAATTAAGGATTTTTTTCTAACTAAAATAATTTTGTAGTAAGATAAAGTGTAATCAATCTGCATTGCTTCACTTTATTGTCTTTATAAGTAAACTTCAAACCCTAAAGTAAACAACACAAGATTGAAAATAAAACAGTAACTTTCCACAAAAATTTGAACTTGTTGTATACAGAAAAGGAATGTTCCTATCCTTTTAAATACTTGAACCCTATTAGAGTAGAAGAGCAAAGTGATCATACCGATCTATACTCTCTCTCTCTCTCTCTCTCTCTCTCTCTCTCTCTCTCTCTCTGCTTCCGAGCAGAAAGGGACGCAAACAAGGCTCCGCCGAAGGGTAGTCTCGTTCGGGATAAAAAACAAGAGCCCAACCCAGCCTTAAATTGGGTCTACAGGATATGTTTGGTTGAGCTTAAGGGCTCAGAATTCTCACTTTAATTGACCTTGTGTTGTATCCGCCTTGGTGGGAAAGTGGCAAATACAGTAGAGTTATCATAATGATTGCAGTTCACTAGCACTGTATCTAGTTCACAAAGTGTGCGAGTTTTGTACTTGTTGATATACTATTATTCCCAGTCTCCATTTTCATGATTACGCACGCAGTAATCATTTAGGGTTACAACATAACTCACATGTCATTCTTCGGTAATACGTCTATCATCAACGTCACCTTAACTACTTCAGCCACAGTAGGCTGGTGAATAAAAGGCACACAAATCAGTCGTTCTTCTGCCAACTTTACTTTCTGATTCTTTACGCCTTTTTGATATTGTTTATTGACCTATCCAGTCAAATTAGTTTTAAGTTATACATTTTAGTCTTTGTATTATGAACTTTTTATGACAAAGTTAGGTATATGTAGTGAGCCCATAATCTTAGCGTCCAAAACGTGAAATTCGGTTTTTATTCATCTTTTTCTTTTTTGCGTTATCTGATATTAAACTTGTTCTCCTAAAACGATTTTCTTTGGCTTCGAATCATTTACTTACTATGCACATCACAAATGTGTGCACCTGTAGCCGAACCGTGATTTGCATTTATTTGTACCACCCCGTCTCTGGACAGCGTGCATCAGTCAGGCATTTGTGAATAACCTAGGGCCAAGAGACACGGGTATAATTAAAATATCGAATTTTCAAAGTGATTCTGTTAATTCAGTTTAATGTAAAGTGTCTTGGGGCTAAGCAGTATCATTCATTCAGCTAATCTGATACGACAATCGAAACCAAAGTGTATTACACTTCATAGAAGCACTTATAGTGGAAAGATATTCAATTATTATAGATAGCTACATAGGAATTATTTAAATGTTACTTTGGACAGAAATACCTTGAAGTTTTACTCTCTCATTATCTATTCAGCTAACAATGTTTATATCTACCTACCTTTCATTTTATCTGAGTTGAAATAAAGTGTCCTGTAGCGAATACATAAATATTTATTCCTCCTTAAATCTCTGTTAATACCGCTGTTAATATCTGTCACTTTCACTATATATATATATATATATATATATATATATATATATATTCCATTTTTACAAGGGATGAGCCGCTTAACCTGTTCAATAGACGTGGGTGGAGTGTGAACCGGGCGATAGATAGATCTATCTACTCCAATTGAAAAAAAAAACAAAGTGAGAAGATTTGAAAAGAGAAAGCCGGAAACCACATCCTAAACAGGGAACAAGGGACTAGTTATTTCGCTAAATATTAATAATAATAAATGCAAAATATTCAATTCTAATAAAATAATAAATAATAATATTAATAATAAAAATAATAATGAATTTAATATATATATATATATATATATATATATATATATATATATATATAATAAATTCAATATATATAATATATATATATAAATATAATTTAATATATACATAATAAATTTAATATATATATAATATAATAATAATAATGTTCTAATAAAATAATAACAAATGGAAAATATTCAAAAGTTCTACAATATAATTGTATCGAATACTTTTTAATACAAATGTGTACTGGTCTAACCCTATTAGGACCAAAAACTAAGTATTAAATAATCAATATATATATATATATATATATATATATATATATATATATATATATATTATACTTTAGAAAATATACAAACTACAATCTACTACAAAATTGTACATTTTGTTTCGACATTGAAAGAACAATATCTCATAACGTAGTTTTAATAATGACAGTAATAAACGTTATTTTTTTAAAAGAAAATTTATAAAAATTCAATTCCTTTTATTATTGGAAAACTTTACGTACGTGGTAAAGAGGATAGGAAAACTGAGAAAACAAAAAGAGAAATAAAAAAAGCCGTTTTCATTGGCTCTTTTCTCCCGTTTCTTTCTTTCTCTCTTGTTTTCCTTTTTGTTTTTTATTTCCTCTGTGTCCTTCTCTTTCCCCTTTCTTTCCAATTTTTTTTTATTTCTCTTTTTGTTTTCTCATCTTTCCTATCCTCTTTACGTCCTACGAAAAGTCTTCAATAATAATAGGAAGTAAGTTTTCATAAATTTTTTTTTAAAATAACGTTTATTATCATCAGACATATGAGACATTGTTCTTTCAATGTCGAAAGAAAATGTAAAATTTTGTAATAGATTGTAGTTTGTACATGTTATAAAGTAAAATTTATAATTAATATTCATTGCTCTATTTTTATTTATACTTTATTTCTGTTTTAAATTAATGATTTAAACGTTGCGAATATTTTCTTCGTTCCTTATTCATTTGGATATATATATATATATATATATATATATATATATATATATATTATAGAACGTGTATAAATTACATTAGATTCTACCTATTACGCACCCATTACCTATTACCTTAAATACTAACATTAAACTTTACCTCTTACATTAAATCTTACCTATTACACACCACAAACTGGGATCTAATTTAAAATATAATAGAAAAAATCGATTTCCTAAATCCAAAATTAAGGTTAAATATACAAAATTAGATTAATTAAAAAAACTGTGCTTAAATAGAAAAATATTCTATAGTTGCACAAATAAGCGGTAAGTCCAATCACATCACTCCCCACCCCTTACACCTCCCTACTCTGCTCCTCTAAGAAATCCAAAGGATAAAGTCTAGTCGCAAGATCATAAAACTTACATCCTATCTGCTAATGTTAAATCTGTCTGCAAAATTCCAAGTCACTCATTAATCAACTATATTAACTGCCCACACCACTTTCTTCAAAATTCAAACGGACAATTCCGAAGACTTATTACAAGACTTATTCCCTTATCACTAACCACCCCCAACATCCCGCACACAACTCACCAAATATAAGAAAAGAGGCTTTCCATTCCTGTCCACACCACCTGATGTGACATTGTAGTTTCAATGTCGAATGTACGATTTGTAATGGATATATAAAAAATTATGTACATGTTCTAAAATATAATTTATAATAAATATTCACAGCTCTATATATTATATATCGAGCACTGTTTTAAATTAATGTTTTGGGCGTTGTAAAAAGAAAATTTTCTTCGTTCCTTATTCACTCGGATATATATATATATATATATATATAGGGTTACGAATGATACAGGGTGATTGAAAAATAACTCCATATTTTATGTATGGGTGGACAGGAAGCGTCCTTTTTTCTTTGGAGTTGGTTAAAGAGCAAGTCTACTATACCAAAAGAAAACAATGAAACAAATTGAAGAGCGAATACAAAAAGTTGAGTCTTTTATACCACAAGAGTGCCAGGTGATCTCTACTGACACGATTCCTGGGTGGCTCGAGAAGCTGATAGCCAAATCTGGTGCCACTATTGAATTTTAAATAATAAAAAAAAAACATGTTAAACGTTTTTCTCCTGTATTCTTTTTTTGTAAAAATTATATATGATAAATAAATTATAAGTGTATTTAAATGGGGAGTTACCTTTCAATCATCCTGTATACTGTTGCCATATCTGATCGGGTGTTCCTGCTGTTCAGCTCGAGGTTCTCGACAAAATTCCGAAGAAGGATCTGCAATGTAATCGATCCTGACTTCAGTCACTTTCTCATCGACGCTACATGGTTTCCCTGTCTTTTCTACAAATATTTTCAGGGCAACTGCTCTGATGATTTTTTCTAGTACTTCGACTACATGAATTTAAGCGTGCTATTAGAGTGCCATCTAGGTTTCACCCTTTTACCGTTGAAATAGTTAAATGTAACTTCTATTTCTACCCCAATAGTATATTTTCTCGCACTTCCCACCTGTGGAGCTCACTTCCGTTTAGTTGCTTCCCTGCTAGATACACTCTCCACAAATTTAAATGTAATTGCTCAATTTCTATCGCCTATCTTTTTTAATCCAGTTAACTTTTTTAATCCTATATTCAATACCCCCCCCCCACTGTACCTAGTCGTTCCACTCACTGCACCCCCTGCGCACTAGCAACGGTTCTGTCTTGCATGGGGGGGGAAATGATTAAAGTTATATATATATATATATATATATATATATAATTATGGTGGCAATCTTCAAGTGGAAATTAACAGTTATTGCATACACATATACAAGAGAATGATATATAATTTTTATATATCAAGAAATTTTATGAAAATCTATGACAATGTGGAATCTTTTTGTTGTTGTTGTTTTCTCTCAGTGACCAGTTTCATCTATTAGGATTTAATCGGAATAAAGTGTTGTAATTACATCAATGTAAACATTACTTTAGTCCAATGTCTCTCAGCCGGAGTGCCCGGGTGGGCTAAGACGACCTGAGAGGTAGCCAGGTTCGCTCCAAGTAAACAGAAGAGTAGTTTATAAATTATTTTTATGTTTAAAAATCTTTATTTTTAAAGGGCTACGAACACCAAGCGTATGGCTTTCACGTGCAACTCAAGTCTTTGTCATTTAATATTTTATACTGGATAATAAATTCCTTAATCTTTAAGGAGTGGATAATCTTTTCCTTCTTACCTGCCCCGAGGTATTTAAATCAGTTATTAATGGCCTTTTTATGAAATGCAGCAGATTCTTCATAAATCCTTTTTAATGAAAACTGTATCGCTAATCTTCGTTGGGAATGTTGAAACAAAATATAATATTTTCGAATTTCATGACTAATTTTTCCTTGTTGAAATTTGAAGTGTGCCCTAGGGTTTTAGTTATTCTACAGGTGCACCCTCAAGTGAAACAAAGGTTAAGAAAGAAAGCTTCAGTCCGCTGAAGACCTGCAGCACGAAAGGCGTCACAAAACAACAATTTTCCACTTTGTCACACATATACGCACACACATGTGTGTGTATATATGTGTACGTGTGTGTCGTCTTTAAATGTTTGACTTTTTCTTTTGCTCTGATAATCTATATATCTAACTTTGTCCAAGTGAATAAGGAACGAATAAAATATTAACAACGTTCAAAACATAAATTTAAAACAGTGCTCAATATAAAAATCGAGCTATGAATATTTGTTGTCAATTATAGTTTACAACATGTACAAATTATCATCTACTACAAAGTGTACATTTTGTTTCGACATTGAAAGGACAATGTCTCATCAGTTAGTGTGACGGGAGCTGGAAAAGTCTTTACCTGATCTTGGCGAATTGTGTATGACAGGTAAGTGGGGTAGAAAATGAGAATTCAGAGTTGGAAGTTGGGAGTTAGAATTTGAACAAAAGAAGGAAAGTGGAAGAGAAGAGAGGTGATTTATGGACATGTTGAAAGTTTTAGAGACAGATTTTACTGTAGATGATAAGGTATGGTCCTTTACAGCCTTTTATGGCCAATTCTTTGGGTTTAACAAAGAGAAAGAAGCAAGGAAATATATATGGGGTGGGAGGGAGTTTGAGAGGATGGGCTAAGAAGGGATAGGAATTGGTAGCAAATAAACATATCTGTATTAGTGAAATATACGGCTACAAACATTTGATATATTTTTACATTTAAACTTGATTTAAAATTTAGGGAATTTCTTTTTTTCATAAAACTTTAATTAGATCACAATTTGTAGTATGAAATAAAGGTAACATTAGCGGGAATAGTATATATATAAAAAGGGAGAGAGCATAGTGTTAAAAGTGAATATCGTGGTACTAATAATACTATAAATTAATATAATACCATAAATACCTGAGTTTTTCCATATATATTTCTCTCTCTCTCCCCCCCTCTCTCTCTCTCTCTCTCTCTCTCTCTAATTCTATTCACATATAGCGATTTGAGTCTCTATCTCTCTCGTCAATCTGTTTCTATCGTTCTATCCGTCCCTCGCTTTAAATATATGTATACATATATATGTGTGTGTGTGTGTGTGTGTGTGTGTCCGTTACCTATAGACTCCGAAACGGCTGAACCGATTTTCTTGAAAATTTACACAGTTGTACTATAAGCATCTGCGAGGGTTCTTGGCTAGGTTTTGTGTCGAAGTACCCCGATAAATATCGAAAATCGATAATCGAAAAAATCGGGTTATAGAAGAAGTGGTCCGATTTTAATCAAATTTGATACACTCATAGACAAAGACATAAGAAACGATATTCAGAAGTTTCAAGATTGCATTTCTTACAATAGTGCAAAAAATCGATAATATATATATATATATATATATATATAGAAAAGACAAGATGTTTGTGTGTGCGTCTGTTTATCTGCCTATATGTTTGTATTTTTTTCAGCCCTTTTATTTTAGTTTTTGCTTCGGGTTTGGCTCTAAGTAGGTATAATTGTAGTTCTTAGTCTCAGCCATGATACCATTTACTCAGAGAACTTATTTAGCTTTCAAAATTCAGTTTACGACGAAAAAAACTTCTTTGATATCGATACCAGGAAATCAAAATTTGACTTACATCCATTCATTTTTCTTTCAGTCTACTGATTCGCTTTAACTGGAAACAACTATTGCTTTTTAGTCTTTCGTGCCAAAGAGTCTGAGCTCCAGGACCATGGATTAGTTTTAAGGCTTTCATTACACCCGAGCAACGCTGGTCTATACTGCTAGTATTTCATATAAACCTATTTTTATTTACTAAAACAAGAATTATGGGGCACCTAATAAGGAGCGAACACCTTACTAATAGGTTGACTTCGCCTACCAATATGCCACGATGAAGCGCCCTGCGTACCTTTGCGCTGGACTGTCGAACAAACAAACTAGTCAATCCTATAAACTAATAAATTAAAAGACTTTTTGAAATATACTCACTCAAAATGGACAGGAATTTCTTGATATTTCGTCTCTGTTAGTGTTTCCGTTTTCAACACTAATTCGAATAACAATGAAAACTGACGAGCTAAATATTCACTCAGTTATTTTATCCAATTCAATTCAAGTGCTTTAAAACGCACTAATTTGGTACCAAAATGAAAGCAAAAATATTTTTTTCAGAGATTAGCACAGTACATAAAAGACCATTCAAACAGACACCATAACTTGGTCAGACACGAAATCACTAAAGAAAATTAGTAAGAGTTAAAAAGTTTCATAAAAATTAAATTAAAAGAAGAAATTAACTCTGGCAGTTTTGGTGCAGGGGATATCGGCTTAGAACGACAAATTGGAGAGCCGAGTTCGAATTCCTTTATTCATTTACGCGCAAAATCCTTGGGAAAGGTATTAATCCGTCTCTTCCCTCTAGTTATGGGTTAAATAACAGAACAGCTTGGGTTCTATAGCCTTGGTCGGCGACCAGTCTACCGCAGAAAGTAATGGCAACCAACTGCAGGATAATCTCCTGCCCAGTCAGTCATGTCTCTTTCGAGACATGATCGCCCAAGCGTGTATCACGTATGGCACTTAACTGAGTTGGAGGTAACGTCGTGTCTTTTCATTCTAACTGGCGCTAAAAAAAAATGATGTAGTCAAGAGATGAAATTGTTAAGACAATTTATTATAAGCAATGGAAAATACATATAAAGAGGCTATTAACTACAATTGTTTTAAAAGTGATCAATACTAGATTGGCGGCTACATTCCATCACTTGAAATGAAATGTTAGATTGAGATGAATAAATGGAACCGTAAGTTCTTTGCTAACAGCTTCTTTCCTCGCAATTCTTGCTTGTTGAACTTTCTTTCGACTTATTTCCAGTCAAATTTGACGTTTAAAAATGTAATTATAATATCAACCGTTATCTTCTGTCTTCATAATTCTTTTTCTTTTATGGTATTACCTTCTTAATAATGATTTTTTTTTGCACGTTAGTGGCTTTATTGCCTTCCTTAGGGTGAAATAAAAAAACCCGACCAAAATGAAACTGAATGAAAAGATGAAATTTTTAATTGAGATTTTAATTGTCTCGCATAAAAAGAAAGTGGGTAAAATGAAGGAAATTACACAAAATTCACTTGATATAATCTAGATTCTGATTATAACAATATTAAAACAGTTCATAGAAATTTACACAGAATTTATCGTCAGCTTTTCCAATATCGATGAATATAAAGGGTTCGCGGGTTAATTTATCGCTTTGTGTGCTTTTTATTTTGTTGACTGCCCAGTAATGTCTGTGGGCACTGTCTGTATGAAAAAGAAGTATCATGAAGCAATTCACTCCGCCATGAATTTGGAAAAGGTATTCGCGAAGAAATATCTAAGACAAGCATTTTAGAGCGTTTGTGTGTCAATCTGAGGACAATACAGGAAAGGGTTGGATTTAGTTTAATAGTGATTAAGAATGTACAGCAGTTCAGAAAACTCACTATTATAGTTTTGACAAGAAAAGAATTCGCAATGCTTTTGGTGAGGGCCTCAGACTCAACACAGAGGCTTACATCAAGTGTCTTGAGAAAGTAGTACTAGCCTGAGTCAAGAGGATGGCTGCTGTAATAACCTATATCTGGCAACAGGACTCTGCACCATGCCATACAAGCAGGAGGAACACAGTAATGGCTGTTAAACAACTTCTGCCACCACACCACTCCTTATATTTGGCCACCTAACTCTCCAGATTACAACCTCCCTGATTATGTGTGTTGAGTGAGACACCAACGAAATTTCTTGTAGCACGAAAAGCAAACGGAAGGCGAGTGTTATGCCAGTTTTCACCAAAGATGTCGTCCAGAAGAGATGCAGCAGAGCCAGAAGTCGTCTGAGGGTTGTATTAAAAGTCAATCGTGAATTTATTAATAAGATTTACTCTTTAGTATTTCAAGGTATCAATTGTATACACTATAATAACAATAGTTTGGGATACGAACCTTCTGACCATCTTTTCTTCCACCCGGTGGTCATGTATTCATGTAGGATAAAAACTTCATTTCTCCTTTCCATTTAGAAGAAATATGGAAATTATTTAAATTATTATTTTTTTTTTTTTTGCTCGAGAAAAATCAATTAAACATGCAAATCTTATCATTTGAAATCTTGATTTACATCGCAATAAAACCGTCCATATATAAATCAGATCTTCACACACACACACACACACACACACACACACACACGCACACACACACACAGGGAAATTGACATTTAAAACACACATGTTAACGATGTGATTATAATATAAATAAGCACATTCACATATGGGCAAAGGGGCGTTGGTAAAATGCTTTAAGGAAGTTATTTGTTCTACCTTCTATTTTTCCAAGTTAAAAGTGTCAATCAACATCAGATATTACTGCCTTGTGAGCGAAATAAGCAGCTGTCCATATATATATATATATATATATATATGTTTAAACAAAGACTGTCACCGCTAAGTATATTTCCAATATATATATATATATATATATATATATATATATATATAGATAGATAGATAGATAGATAGATAGATAGATATAGATATAGATATATATATATCTATATATATATATATATATATATAAATTCAAAAGGAACTGGTTTAATGGCAAAATCTCAAGAAGATCGTATTAATATTAATTGTTAAAACACAGAAACAAATTTTTCAATCTTACATAACATTAAAGATTGCCGATGAAGTGAATTCAATTCTGAGAAAGGATCATACGATCATGTAAATTTTGAATTTATATATATATATATATATATATATATATATATATATATATATATATATATTGTAAATAAATGAATGAAAACTTGAAAGATTTGTTATATATATATATAAATATATGGTTAGAAGAAAATTTTCCGCGGTCTATAAATACATTTGCATATTTAGAAACAGCGAGGCGAGAAGTTCCTTTAGACAATATATATATAATCAAAAGGGAAACTTCTCTTGGCAGACGCGTTTCTTCCACGGAGGAACTTTATCAAGGCAAATATGAATTGCTTACATCAGGCCCTCAAAGCCCGAAACGCATCGGTTTAGATAAGTTTACCCTTGTATTCATATTGTTTTTACAGATAGACTATATCTTAATTTTTTTACACAGACACACAGACACACACACACACACACACACACACACACACATATATATATATATATATATATATATATATATATATATATGTGTGTGTGTGTGTGTGCGCGCGCTTTAAAAATTTAACTTAAGTTCTTATACAATATAATATATAAGTTTTTTCCTGACATAACTAAATATTGAGGGTCGTTTATTCATTTTGATCAGTCCAGACTTTTTTTTTTCGCAAAAAACTAACGAAGTCATAGACTTCTTTTATCTGATGCTTACATTTATAACTTTGATGTCAAAGAGAGGGAAAGCAAAATTGCCGATTTCAAAATAGAAAATGTTGTTGTAAATATATTGGGGGACAATGACAATAATAAACCTAAAGAGTAGTGATCAATATTATAATGTTCGTTTTAGACATTGTAAATATAATATCCGTTTTTTTTTTTCGAATTTGATAAAAATGTCTGCTATAGAAAAAGGTTTTAATTGAGTTTTATTTATAATCAAATTATATAAAAATCTTTATTTTAACTACATTTCTGTTCATCCTATTCACAGCTGCTTTTAAATATTCCGTGAATAACAAACAAGGTCGAAGGATGGCATGGAAGGATAAACCAATACTGTATCACTCATCATCGCAATAGAGCAAGATATATCGAGTTAATTAAAAGGTACAAAGAAGAGACGAGATTCGAGTTTATGCATTCTTCAGATGGCGTTAGCATAAATATTGCTCCAGGCTGAATATCAAAGTATTTTTATAATCGTGTCACCCCAAGCAAGGCATTCCAGTACCACTATAGCGCAGGGGGTTACATAGAGGGGTCGGATATAGGAAATGTCAGAAGGAGGGTGATAGACGACTTAGGATTTACATAGGGAGAGAGTTGGAGAGAGTGGGTGTGAGTTAGTGTGTCAGGAGGTGTCTATTGACCTTACATTTAAACTCCTGGAGGTTGTAGCCGTCGGGGAAGCAAGCATACGGTAGGGAATTCCACAGGTGGGAAGTGCGAGGAAAGAAGCTGTTGGAGTAGAAATTGCGGTTACATTTCATCGGTTTCACTGTAAAAGGGTGGAACCTAGTTGCCAATCTAGTATCTCGTTCAAATTCACATCTAGGGGGCACCAGTGATTTAAGTTCGTCAGAGTAGAAGCCATGAAAGTATTTATAGAAGAGGCACAGGGATACCACGTCACGCCGGTGAGAGAGATACTGCAGGCGGTCAGCCAAGTCGGTATCAATCACATTACAGATTCTTCGCTGTATTTTGTCAAGAACCCGAGGAGAATAGAAGGGGCACCCGACCAGATGTGGCAGCACTACTCAATATACGGGCGAATGGTGGATTTATATAATTGCAGGATAGATTCAGGCGGAAAGAATTTCCGGGCCCTGCACAGAGAGCCGACTTTCATAGCTGCGGATTTAGCAATGGATTCGACGTAGTCATTCCACTTGAGGTCCGCTGAGAGTGTCAGGCCAAGCAGGCGTAGTGATTTACTCTCTGGGAGGCAAGCCTGTTTCATGCTAATGGGAGGGAGGTGCGGTTGTCTGTGGTGGTTAATTGACAGCAGCTTCGTTTTGGAAGAATTGAATTTTACGAGCCATTTCTTACCCCAATGCACCACGCATTGGAGGTCCTTCTCAAGCTCGGCAGCGAGGTTCACCTTGTCACCAACACCAGATTTTTGATCGAGGCGAGAGTAAACTGTGGTATCATCAGCGTACATGCCTACTTGTCATCTTATGGCATCGGGGAGATCATTGATATAGATTAGAAAGAGATTAGGACCTAGGATAGAGCCTTGAGGTACACCCGCGTTTATAGGGTAGTTCTGGGAGGCATGTCCGTTTAATACCACCTTCAGTGTGCGGTTAGAGAGGAATGACCGGATTAAGTCCAACAAAAGTTCAGTTATGCCATAGCTTCGCAGTTTCCGTAGAAGGCCAACATGCCATACTCTGTGGAATGCTTTAGAGATATCCAAGGTGACGGTTCGGGCTTCACCATTCTTGTCGAGAACCTGTTATATATACTCGGTGATGGTCGTTAGCATATCAGCAGTGGACCTGGTGAAGCGGAAGCCATACTGTTTGTCCGAGAGGAGCCCGTGGGCTGTGAGATGCTGAACGACCTCGGCATTGATAATGGCTTCGAACACTTTGCCGAAGATCGGAAGAAGGCTGATGGGTCGGTAATTTGCGGGGTACGATGGTTCACCAGTGTTCTTGAATATTGGAACCACAGAAGAAGACTTCCAACAGGCAGGAAAGCAGGAGGAAGATAGGCAGAGGTTGTAGAGCTTGGAAAGGATAAAGGAGAGTTCAGGGGCACAATTCTTCAAAACTATGATTGGGATTCCATCCTCACCACTCGCTTTGTGAGGGCCCAGTTTTGAGATTATGCTAGAAATCAGCGAGGGCGTGATGTGAACGTCATTCAATTGGGCCTCAGTTCTAGATGGGAAATCGGGTGTATGGATTCCAGACGAATCCAGAGTCGAATTGGTCGAGAATCTATGGGCAAAGCATTCAGCCTTATCTGCTGAGGAGGTGAGGACCTCAAACTCGTTTATTAGTGGGGGTATTGAGGACTTATTCTTACTAAGCACGCGTTTGCAGAGGCGCCAGTAGTCTTTGGTACCGAACTTGGAGGATGCTATGCGCTGCTTTATCCTGGCAGCAAACAGCATCTTAGCTTCGTTAAGTGTCTTTTTACACTTATTACGAGCTGAGGCGAAAAGGCGCTTGTTTTGGTCCGACACGTGGCTACGATAAAGCCGGAAAAAGTGATTCCGGTGGGCAATGGCGGGCGTGAACCAGGGAGACGAATGGGATTTAAGCTGAAATTTCCTGGCAGGGATAAATGCATCGATGCCAGCCTAAACCCAGGAGGAGACCTCCGATGCACAGTCTTCGATGGGAAGACTAAAAACATTGTTCCAAGGGACGTCGCAGAGGAAGTCACGGAACGAATCCCAGTCTGCTCTTTGATAGCAGTAGGATATTCTGTTGGTCTGGGTTTCTTGGGTAGGGGTGGAGTGGAACGAGATGTTGACAGAAACTACGGCGTGGTCAGAGTTTCCGAGAGGGTAGAGCTATCTGGTGGAGCAAGAATTTTTGGTGGAAGTGAAGCAGAGGTCTAATAGCTAGTCCTTTCCATTAGGGCTATTGGAGAAACGCGTGGGGAAGTCCACCACTTGCGTAAGGGATTGGGAGATCGAAAAATTAAAGGTGTGGACACCAGCAGGGTCGGTTACAAAGTTTTCCAGCCACTTAGTGTGGTCGGCGTTAAAGTCGCCAAACACGAAAATATGGGAAGATGGGTGCGAAGAAATGGCCTTGTCGATATTGCCAGAGATGCTGTCAAGTACCGAACAGTCAGAGGAGGAGGGGAAGCGGTAGAGGAAGAAGAAATAGCTAACAGAGCTTAGAAGTGAGAGACGGAAGCACATAAAAGACTGGTCCAGGGATTCGAGAGATGTTACTCTAGCTAGGGGGAGGTGTTCACTGACATATACACCAAGCCCATGCATATGGACGTTGGAGTCCTTCCTGAAGAGGGGAAGGTAACTAGGAACATGAAACTCAGAGGTGGGGATAGACGGTTCAAGGTTAGTTTCGCATAGGGCTAAGATATCAAGGGAGTTAGTTTGGAGGAATGCTTCTACGCTATAAAAGTTAGTGCGGATACCGCGTATGTTAGTGAAAGAGACACAGAGAGATTTGGGCGTTTTCCGAGTAGCTGGTTTGATTTTGGTATTTTGTTTGTTCTTTTTCATGGTGTTTTTGTTGAGGAGAGAGGACTAGGGCAGAATCAGTTGGTTACTCTTTGCAGCCTGTGAGGAATGGAGACTGGCGCAGCCTGCAGCATATCAAAAGTTAAATGTGATCGTTGAAAAAAAAATTGGGGAGGGGAGGGAAAATACAGAACATAACTGTAAGATGGAGGACGTAACAAATCAAACGAGTTAAGTAAAAATTTAATAAAATTCTTTTAGGTAAAAATTTAATTTACTTTTTTATTTGTTTTTTAAGTGAGTTGGTGTCGTGTTATTTTTTCAACAAGTTAACGCTACCACAGATAGAGATGAACTAGCGTGAACCGTTTGTTATAATACATATATATATATATAAATGTGTGTGTGTGTGTGTGTGTGTGTGTGTGTGTGTGTGTGTGTGTGTGTGTGTGTGTGAAAGTGGACATTGAGAACAACACCCAGCAGCGAAAGTCTGCTTCATGCTTAAACGCACAATCTTCAGGGCATGTAGATTGCTTGAAACAGACTGTCATCTCTGGCTATTGACCTCCATGTCCCTTTTCATATTTATCTGCCCCTGATATTGAAAACGTTAACTCATAATTGTTGCGTAACTTAAAACTATACTTTTTATCACACACACACACAAACACACGCACGCACACACACACACACACACACACACATTAAGAGACATGCATATACATGTGTGCATTGTTTAAAATTTGTTATATTTATAGGGAAGAGTGCTCAATATCGAAGATAGAGCATTTCTAAACAGTATGGGCATAGGAATCATCACTATGGTGACTATCAGTTTCACTGTTCTATGTAATCATCAAACCAAATACACCGTTAGAGGGTTTTATATGAAGTGGACGGTGTATGTACGTCATGGGGTATGAGGTCGTGAGAGAAGAAGAAACCTAGTTTCTTTCTTTTGGTCTTGAAACCTACTATGAACATTCTATGGGAAAATGAACCTGACAGTCACCATGTTGTGTTGATTTCTATGTTCACATTATAAATGTGTGTGTGTGTGTCTGTGTGTGCGTGTGTGTGTGTGATAAAAATGTAGACTTCAGGTAAGCTATAAGGAAACTAATTAAAAATGAAAACAAACCTTGGTATAGACTTAAAGAATATCACCTTAGAACATCCAAACAGTCAGTCCAGTTCTTTGCAAAATATTTTGCCCAAACACGCAACATGCAACTTCCGTTGTATTGATGATGTTCTACCGATATATCCTCGTGATACTGATTTACCTGACCCAGTATAACAAAGTTTAACAGACAACTGAATTTACTAAAATGGAATAACACAATTCCTTTCCCGTCCTAGCGGTCAAGCTACACTGCATTAACGACAGTTTAAAGATTCAAAAATTCTGGTGTCCACCGGAAATCAACCAACAAAAACTACCTAATAAATTTCTATTCTCATCATAACAGCAAACAACATCTGACATAATAATCGGCTTCTACTTAAGAGCACTAAGAATATGCAAGTCCGACTATTTACACAAAGAGAAAAAATAGTATCCTAATTAATTTATGTTCTATTTGAAACAAAAGGCCCATAAAATATTTAAAAATAGTCCCTTTCTGAAAAACCCTATGAATTAAAAAATATATTCTTCTAACCAACTAACTCTATCACATCTACAATCGAAATGAATCTATCTAAATTCACCATCAAATTTGTTACCACTACATCCAAAAAAATAAAAACTGAGTCAATACTAAACAACACCATAAGCTAAAACTTGAAAGTGGAATTTACTCCATGTTAAAAAGAATATCCTGGAGAAACCTCGAGGAATCTAAATAAATTTTATATGAGCACAAATGGACATTTTTTTTTAAAATACGTCAAATTCATTGGTTGATTATCGTAACGAGACTGACTACAATTTTAACATAAAGAATATTGATCTGATCAAAGAATAAAATAATTTACTACGAAGTAAATGCCTCCAGAGTGCCTTAATTGCACAGTCATCTAGAGTAAATTTGCCCTCTACTTTTACAACATTTCATCATTTCTGGTAGATTGTGTGTATACGAGAAATAAGTGGGCATTAATATACCCACACATATTTATTGGCTTCTTGTCAAGGTTGATTAATGGAGTAACAACTATTTTGCTGCTTATAAAATCTTAAATGATGTATTCTTTGAATAGTATATATCCCAACTGCTCATTTACAAATTCAATTTTCCGTCAGCCATCGCAGTATGATAAAGCTGGTGATGGAAGAAAATGCAAGAAAAAGTGAAATCATTACCGCACCCATTCCACCCTGGGTATTAGGGCAAAGGAGAACAGGCCGGTTTTGGTCAAAGAAATTATACACAACTTAGAGTCTAGGATAAGTGTCGATACCAAAAGAATTAATTGAAATGGATCTTCGAACACCTTCAAACTTGTTAACCATAGCTTGACACCGAAAATATTTCTAATCAGTTAGTTTTCAGTGTTTAGATCATTCTGGAATCGAACCCATTCTGCTGTTATTATTTTTTTATGAGCCATGTTTGTTCAGTGTGCGGTCGATCATGGCTCTCCACGATTTTCTGCTCAAAACAACATTCGCTTCTTTACTATAAGTTGAACTGCAATTCGAACACGTTTTGTCAGTTTTTTTTTTCTGACGCTGGTAAATGCTCAGTCATATACCTGCCACACATAAACACACACACGAGAGAAATTAGTATAGAAGAAAAAAGTGCGAGAAGCCGTGAACTTTTTGTTTAAAGTGTAGATTTATCGTTGTTATTATTATTAATATTACTTGCTTTTTGTATGATATATTAAATGTCCATAATGGTATTTGTATTCTTACACGTGCTTCGAGTCTAAAGCTGATTGTCTTCAGGCGAATAAAATTGAGACTTCACATATCGAGATTCGTTTGTTTTTCTGATGACCAAAGTATCTATAAATAGATAAGTGGTGAGTAAGTCAGAAACTCCATATGCGTGCATGTTTGTTAGTTTTTTTCTTTTTTGTTTGTTTTTTTTTTTTTTTTTTTTTTCACATTCGCACGTTAAATCTCTCCCGTCATCTTTCGTTGGCCATAAAAAAAAATTACACTGACTTACGAAATTTGATTTCATCGTTATACTTCAAAATTGGTTTCAGCGATTCTGCTTCAATTCTACTTTACAGGTCATCTATTTTTTTTTTTTTATTGTTTTTGGAATGCGATTTGAATTAAGTGTGCGTGTGTTATTTTTGGTTTTTGTTTTTGTTTTTTTATCTCGTTTGAATTTATTGCGTCTGTGTGTGTGTGTGTGTGTGTGTGTGTGTGTGTGTGTGTGTGTGTGTGTGTGTGTGTTAGGTTTTTCGTGTTGTTTTGTTGAGGGAAGGCTTGTATTTTTCATTTGTTCCTGCATCATGAGCGTGTCATAATCTGCATTTTGGTAGATAGACATTACTCTGATTTTACCTCCACTACATTCGTGCAAATGTTGGGAAACGTACAATTTACTGTTATTAGCTAGTTTAATGTTACTTCTGTGTAGGGCTACTCTTTTATTCAGGTCTTATGTCACCCCGACGTATATTTTTGCGCATTCATCGCATTTTAGAGCATAAATTACGTTTTTAAAATCGCGGCTCAGATTTTTTTATTTCGAAAGTAGATGTGTTTTCGAATTTGAAGTGTTTTCCTTCTATTATTATGTTGCATACCCCAAATCTTTTTTGTTGCATTTTGTGACTCCCTGTGTTGTGTGTTGCTCGAATTTTGATGAGGTTAGTATGTTTTTTTTTTAAATTTTGGGGTTGGTGTTTGCTTTTAATTATTTTAGTCATCTTTAAGATTTCCCTTATTTTATCATTTTTGTTGAGTAATTCTATGCGTCTTTTGATCTTTGTAAATAATTTTGGATTGCTTTTGTAGTGTGTGAAGTCGTATGCTAGAATGTTTTCTTCTTTTACATATTTTCTTTTGTTTTTGTTTTTGTTTTTGAATTCCGAAGAGCTTCTAATGGTATTTCTTCTGCTAGTTGGAAACCCTTGTTTATTTGTGGAGTCGGGTATCCTCTTACTCGTAGTGTTTTTTGTAGTTCCTCTAGGCGTATTTTACGAATGGTTTTGTTAGCTTCTATTGTGCGAATTCGTCGGGATGGATTTTAGACAACTTAAAAGAATAACAATGAAAAAACAACAAAAATAACTAGATGACCCGTAGAGTAGAGCTGAATCATAATCGCTAAAAACAATTTTGAAGCATAAAGATGAAATCAAATTTTGCAAGTCAGTGTAAAAAAATTGTATAGCCAACGAAAGGTGACGGGAGAGATTTAACGTTCGAATGTAAAAAACCCAAAAAACACGCACGCATATGAACGTTTTGACCTACTCGCTACTTATCTATTTATACACGATAATTTGGCCGTCAGAAAACAAACGGATCTCGATATGTGAAGTCACAAGTTTATTCGCCTGAAGAGAATCAGCTTTAGACTCGAAACACGTGTAGCGACACAAATATCATTATGCGCACTTAATATAACATACAAAACGCAAGAAATATTAAAAATAATAACACTTTTTCTCACACTTTTTATTCTATATTTATATACATACACAAACACACGCACACACACATATATTTATATATATGTGACTGTAATATAATTTTTGGTTTTAGTCTTTTTTTTTTGTATTTTGAATGTCACTTATATGCATATATATTTTTACATTCTTTTTATGGGCGTATCTAGTGCTAAAACTAAAACAATAATAATAATGATAATAATAATATATCGTCCAACTTTCCTGCATTATCATCCTTGAGCCGCCCTCCACGTATAGTCATTGCTTTAGGCTGATATGTCTTTTGTATGATTTGCAAACACTAAAAAATATGATTCATCTTTCTTCTATTTCCGATTGAGTCCTCTGACTAAATTTTTATTGGTGTTTGACAAGTAAGGGTCCAAAATATCTTTTTCTTATTACTGTTAAAAAACAAGTCAATGTTATTAATTATTTTTCAAGAATTTACCTGTTTGATAGGTCTTATGGCTTTTGTTATAGATATGAATGGTAGTAAGTTTCCTTAAATTTCCACCACCTTCCCAGTATTTTTCCTTTTCTTATTATAATGAAAATAATTTATCTATTCACACGAGAAGTTTAGTTGCTATCGCTGAAGATCAAATGGCAGCAAGGACATTCGTCAGTACCTTATTATAGCTATAATGACAAACATTTACTTGTTGAGATGTCAACTTTGGCGCTTATTGTTGGAGTTAAGCAACATCAAGTCTCTTTTAACCTCCAGTACCTTCCTCGGTATCATTTATTATTATTATTATTATTATTATTATTATTATTATTATTATTATAATGTCATTTTTCATCATATTTCGATTTCTGCTATGGTCTCACTACCAACCAAGTCTGCGGGGAGACCTAAGGCAGGTCGTGGCGTGTTGTTATGACTCCATTTCATGTTTTTCTATCTTCCCTATCATCCCTAGCATTACATAGATAAAGTTTTCCTTAGTGTGTGGGCTGTACTTAATAAGATAATTTTTTGTATATCCCTAAGCTGGGGTTTCCAGGGATTCTTTCAATGTGTTGTTTTGTTCCATTTTTTATCATTCCAAGTGCACCTACTATCACTGGCACAACTCTTGTTTTCAATTTCCACATTTTTTCTATTTCAATTTCCAGGTCTTTATATTTTGACAGTTTTTCAAATTCCTTGATTGCTATGTTACAATCCGCTGGACAAGCCATATCAATTAATAGACAAGTTTTCTCCTTCTGGTTTTTAACAATAATGTCTGGCGTGTTTGCTTCAATTTTTCTGTCTGTGTAGATGGTGTAATCCCATAAAATGGTTACATCTTCTATTTCTGTAACCGGTGCTGGGTGATGTTCATACCATTGTTTGTTTACAGCTTTTCCATAATGTTTGCGCATTGCCCAATGTAAATATTGCCCAACTCTATCGTGGCGATTTTTATATTCATTTGAAGCAAGCACAATTATTATTATTATTATTATTATTATTTAGCTGTTCACGCGAGAGTTCTGGTGGCTTTGGTTGGATATTCTAATGTGCCAATCTCTGATTGGCCAGTTGGATATTTTTCGAGAATTCATTTAATATAATGAAACTGTTTTCGTATCGACAGATTCCATGTTGTCGACAGTTTCAGAGTTTACGAGTAGCCGTTTTATAAATATATATATATATACAATTTCTTCATGATACAAAGTATAAATATAGCACGAGGAAGCGGAGAAATATTGAAAAATATTATTAAGAGAAAAGGCGGATTGAATCCATTGGTCAGCGGCCATGAAGGTTGGTTTACTGTGTTGAGCCAGACGGTTTTTCTCCCCAGAATCTATCTTACTTAGCTATAAGTCTACCATTCATCCATGCTTAGAATATTGCTGCCACGTATGGTCCAGTGCCTCTGCTATTTACCTTGAGCTCCTTGATAAAATCCAAAGAAGAATAAGCAATATTATTAGCCCCGATTTGTCATCTCGGCTTGAGTCAATTTCCCATCACCGTAAGTTTGCCTTCTTTTGCCTTTTCTATAAATACTTTCATGGTAATTGTTCGGTTTGAGCTTTTCGTTATAGTGCCTAGACTCTTCGATTTAAGCGCAGTATTAGAGTGAAGTCGAGATCTTATCAGTTAACAACTAAGATGGGTTGATGTAATCGTAAATTCTACGTTAACTGTTTCTTTTCTCGCACTTCCTTCTTGTGGAAACCTCTTCCGGCTCCATAGCTTTTCAGTTAACTCTAATCTACAAAGTTTTTAATGAAATGTCAATCGTTATCTCTTGTCCTTCTGATTTCTCGTCTGTTCTCGCTCCTTAGCAATGCTTCTGTTTCTAACTCTTCTACTCACAGTAGCCCTTGCGTTTCTGTGGCTTTACTGCCTCTCTTGAGGTGAACTCGATTAAAAAAAAAGAAGAAATTCCCCGAAATTCTGCGTTTAAATTAATGTTTCGGACGAGTTCATGTACGGTTCGGCTCTAAATGGAAAGTGGCTCTGACTGTCGACTCTGACTGCAAAGTTTCGTACCGGGCCTAAACGTAATTCTAACTTAAATGTGAATTTTATGTGTTGAAGTTAAAATATTAGATTTAACTTCTAAAATAATTTAGAAGTTAAAATATGACGAACTGCTGGAGAGTTGCAGGGTTAAAGGCTGGAGGGCTAGTTGCACTCCTATAGAAGTGGGGACTAGAGGATTTGCAGCACGGTCCTTATGCACAGCCTTAATAGATATTGGGATAGTGGGAAAAAAAAGGGAAGCACTCAAGTCCATAACCGAAACAGCGGAAAGAACAGCTAATTGGTTATGGATCAAAAGAGAGAGTGCCTGGATACCAAAACAAATTGTTAGCTAAAATTCCCCGAAATTCTGCGTTTAAATTAATGTTTCGGGCGAGATCGTGTACGGTTCGATTCTAAATGGAAAGTATCTCTGACTGTCGCGAATCAGAAGCATTTGCAAGGTTTCGTACCGGTCCTAAACGTAATTTTTCCAGTGTCTGAAAGCGCTTATCGAGGGTGGGCCAGAAACTGATTATCTCTGGTCGGGTCGCCGTGGTGACGGGGGTATGATGTTGAAAGACCCGAAACCCCCTAGTGGTCCTCGCGATGACATCACTGACGACACCCTCTAGGGCCCCCATTACGGTGCATGACATATCGATTATGCAAAGGCACCCGACAAAATACGCCATACGGGATTGTTGGAGATGCTCATCAGCCTCGACATATTTGGGAAAGACATAAGAGTAATCAAGAACTTCTACTGGCAGCAAACTACATGCATACGAACAAGTAACGAATTCAGTAGATATACAAAGATAGAAAGGGGCGTAAGACAAGGATGTGTCTTTTCACCGGATCTATTTAACTTGTACAGCAAGACTATTCTGAGAACCCAAAATGCCAAATACAAGTGGGGGATATTAAAATTAAGCAGGTGCAGAAGTTTAAATATCTGGGAAGTGTTCTAACAGAATACGGAAAATGCGACACAGACATCCGAAGGCAAATTGGCATGGCAAAAGACACGGTCCAGAAGTTGAGTAAAGAATTAAGAGACAGGAAAATTTCGCTAAGAACAAAGAAGAGAATAGTGGATTGCTCTGTGATGTTTCTTCTTCAATATGGCAGCAAATGCTGGACAATATTATCAAAGATGAGAGAAAATCTTGAAGCAACTGAGATGTGGTTCTTCAGAAGGATGCTGCGTATATCATGGATCGAGCATGTGATCAATTATGATGTTTTGGAAAGGATGAAAACGAAAAGGAAATTAATGCTGAGCATCAGGAAGAGACATCTGAAGTTCTTGGGACCTGCAAGAAGGAAAGAGGGCTTGGAAAACCTGATACTAACAAGCTAGATAGAGGGAAAAAGAGAGAGGAGAAAGCAGCGGATAACATATTTGAAGGGACTGAGCAGGTGGATGACAGAATAGTAACAGGAGAAAGCGTGCTAAGCGCCACCAGGGATAGGGAGACATGGAAAGCTATGATCGCCTACGTCCTGAAATGACAATGCACATAGAAGAAGAAATCTTGAGGTTACGTAAGAGATTTAGAGTTTAGAGGTAAGGCTGTTGTATATCCATTATTCTTAAATAGCAGTTCGACTAAAGCGGTAGTACACAATAAAAAGACTTTTTCAATCTTCCGGTTGAAACCCGTAGTTTTATCCGAATTAAAAAAGGAACATTGATTGCTGAAAAGTTATGTTTTCTTTCAAAAACTATTCATTGTTTTATTTTATCGAAAAAGGTAGAACTTTTTTTTTTCAAATGAACAATATTTATTTAAGAACTAGTAGTATAGCCCGGCGTTGCTCGGGTGTAATGAAAGCTTTAAAACTAATCCACGGTCCTGGAGCTCAGACTCTTTAGACGTTGGCACGAAAAACTAAAAAGCAATAGCTGTTTCCAGTTAAAGCGAAACCGTAGACTGAAAGAAAAATGAATGGATGTAAGTCAAATTTTGATTTCCTGGTATCGATATCAAATAAGTTTTTTCGTCGTAAACTGAAATTTGAAGGCTAAATAAGTCCTCTGAGTAAATGGTATCATGGCTGAGACTAAGAACTACAATTATACCTACTTAGAGCCAAACCCGAAGCAAAAACTAAAATAAAAGGGCTGAAAAAAATACAGACATACAGGCAGATAAACAGACACACACACAAACATCTTGCTTTATATATATATATATATATATATATATATATATATATTATCGATTTTATGCACTATTGTAAGAACTGCAACCTTGAAACTTCTGAATATCGTTTCTTATGTCTTTGTCTACGAGTGTATTAAGTTTGATTAAAATCGGACCACTCCTTCTATAATCCGATTTTTTCGATTATCGATTTTCGATATTTATCGAGGGTACATCGACACAAAACCTAGCTAAGAACACTCGCAGACGCTTATAGTACAACTGTGTACATTTTCAAGAAAATCGGTTCAGCCATTTTGGATTCTATAGGTAACGGACACACACACACAACGCACATACACACGCACAGAGATAAAGTTCCATTTATAATTAAGTTTAGATAGATAAAAAAAATTAAAAATCATTAACAGAAAATAAAACAGAACAATGAAATTTTAAGATTCAAACAGAATCCCACATAATGTATATCAATATGATTTACGAAACCTTGATGTCATGTATCAGTACGATTTGCGTGCATGCCTTAAAGAAACTTCTTTTTTTTATGTGCCCTGTCATTTCAGGACGTAGGCGATTATGACTTTCCACATCTCCCTATCCCTGGTGGCTCTTAGCAGGCTTTCTTCTATTGCACTATGCAACCCTCGTTCCGTCATCCACCTGATCAGGTCCTTCAAATATGTTATCCGTTGCTTTCTCCGTCTATTTTTCCCTCTATCTGGCTTGTTAGTATCAGGTTCTCCAAGCACTCCTTCCTCATTGTATGTCACAGGAACTTAGCTGTCTTTTCCTGATGCTCAGTATTAATTTCCTTTTCATTTCCATCCTTTCCAAAACCTCGTCATTGCTCACATGCTCGGTCCATGGTATTCGTAGCATCCTTCTGTAGAGCCACATTTCAGCTGCTTCAAGTTTTTCCCTCATCTTCGAAGATATTGTCCAACATTCACTGCCATATTGAAGAACTGACATCACTTAGCAATCCAGTACTCTCTTCTTTGTTTCTAGCAAAATTGTCCTGTTTCTTAATATTTTACTCAACTTCTGGAATGTTTCCTTCGCCATGCCAATTCGCCTTCGGATGTCTGTGTCGCAATTTCCGTCTAGTGTTAGAACACTTCGCAAGTATTTAAATGGTTGTACCTGCTTGATTTTAGTGTCCCTCACCTGTATTTGGCATTGTGGGCTGCCCTTTTTGCTGATGAACATGCATTCGGTTTTAGCAATCATTAAAATATAATCGAATTGATTAAACTAAAAGAAAAGATTAATAGTTGCAGAATTCCTTCCGTGCATGTGGCTTAATCTGCTATCTTTTTATTTTTGTTTTTCGCATAACGTTTTCACTCGAACCATTTCGATTTTGGCAGTGTCATGAAAATAAAATCTCTAAAGTGCGTAAGTTAATTTAAATCAACAATTAATGAATAATTTATACTCAGTTTCTACGGATATAAAAGTTGTTGCTTCATAGGGACAAAATAATTGATCATTAGTCGTTTTGTATACGTTACCATAAGAAATGAATAACGTTTTTACCGATACTTCCTTTCAACGACACTTTTGATATCTATATATATAAAAGGCAATCTGTGAGTCTATGTGTGTCTGTTCCCTATGCACGCCTACATTCTTTAAGGTACGCCATTCAAACTTTCTAGGGACACATCCTTTCCAAAACCTCGTCATTGCTCACATGCTACAGGGAAACCAGATCGACACATACTTTTTGAGTTTAAGTTCAGCAATTTTCCCTTTCGCACTTTTTGTCCAATGGAGCCGATTGTTTACATTTGCTCCGTAAAACATCTAAGATATAAGATGGTTGCTAAATTACGTCACAGAAATTAAATCACACGTGTCAAACGCGACTAAAATATTTTTTTTTAATATTGAGCCTTTATATTTAATTTTTATTCCGACGTTTTAAAAATTCATTTGGTCAACAAAAACATGTGAATATTTTTCCTCGTAATTTTGAAACAAAAACAAACGCAATGTTGTTTACAGTGTCACACAAAACATCAAATCCCGTTTACGCAAATCAAAAGAAAGTAGATTTTTTTAATGCATCTCCTACTAAAATGTTCTGAGTTGCACGGGCAACGTCGGGTTATGATGCTAGTTATTCATAAGCCTGTTTTCATCTTCAGAAACTCTCTCTCTCTCTCTCTCTCTCTCTCTCTCTCTCCCTCTCCCTCTCTCTCTCTCTTTCTGTCTCGTTAGGTTTTTCTCTGACTCACGGTCTCATTCATTCGCTCACACTCTCTTTTATTCTCTTTGCCTCTCCCCCCCTTCTCTCTCTCTCTCTCGTTAAATCTTTTTATCTCTGGGTCGAACTCTCTTTTTCTCTCGTTAACTCTATCTCTTTCACTAACGCTCTCCCTCTCTCTCCTTTACTCAATCACTCTTTCTGTCGCTCATACTCTTTCTTTCGCTCGAACTCTCTTTCTTTTCACTAGCTCTCTCTGTCTCTATCTATCTCACCCACTGACTTTCGCTCTCACTCACGCTCTCTTTCTTTTGCTCACACTCACTTTCTTTCTTTCTCTCTCTGTCTCTCTCTCCTTAACTCACTTTTTCCTTTGTTTGCACTCTCTTTTTCTCTGTCGTTAGCGCTATCTCTCTCGCTAGCTAACTATCTCTATCTGGTCAATCACTCACTCTTTCTTTCTCGTTGTCACTTTCTTTCTCTCACTCACTATCTCTAGTTAGCTCTCTCTCTCTCACACACACACACTCACGCTCTCTTTCTCTCGTTCGCACTCTCTGTTTTTCTCTCTCTCTCGATAGCTCTATCTCTTTCTCATTCTCTGTCTACCTAACTGTTTCACTCACCCATTCTCTTCTTTCACTCACACTCTCTTTTCTCTTTGTTTCTTTCACTTTTTCTCTTTCTCTCTCTCTCTCTCTCTCTCTCACACACACAGACACTTTCTTTCCCTCACACTCTTTCTTTTGCTCGCTCGTTCTCATTTTTCGCTAGCTCTCGCTCTCTCTGTCTGTCTGTCTGTCTGTCTGTCTCTCTCTCTCTCTCTCTCTCTCTATATATATATATATATATATATATATATATATATATATATATATTACGTAAATTAACGAAACTTGCTTATAAGGCCGGTAGATATAAATATAAAAATGCTGTTTAATTAAAAACAGAATATCTACTTAAATACGAGTATCGGTAAAAATAATGTTCAAAATAATATATATAATATTGAAAGAAAGAGATTGAAAGAGATTGTTTCAGAAACATTTTACCACCAAATTCCTCCTACTTTAGATATATAGACGACTCCCTTCTAATCTACCAAGAAACTACTAACATATATATATATATATATATATATATATATATATATATATGTCACTCATTCACCCTCTCTCTTTCTCGCTCACACTGTCGTTGTTTCTTTGTTTCACTCTCTCTCTCTAGTTAGCTGTCTTTCTCGCTCACTCTCTATCTCTCTTTCTTTCACTCACACTCTTTCATTCGCTCACACGCACACTCTCTTCCTCTCTCTCTCACTATCTATCTATCTCAGTGACCCTCTCTTTCGCTTTCTCTCTCTCACTCTGTCATGTTCTCTCAGGTTGTAAGTAATTATGTCACTTTACACCCTCTCTCTTTCTCGCTCACACTGTCGTTGTTTCTTTGTTTCACTCTCTCTCTCTAGTTAGCTGTCTTTCTCGCTCACTCTCTATCTCTCTTTCTTTCACTCACACTCTTTCATTCGCTCACACGCACACTCTCTTCCTCTCTCTCTCTCTCACTATCTATCTATCTCAGTGACCCTCTCTTTCGCTTTCTCTCTCTCACTCTGTCATGTTCTCTCAGGTTGTAAGTAATTATGTCACTTTACACCATCTTGTCTTTTCCTGCTTCATGTAATTCTTTCTATTTTACCAACTTTCCTTGTCGTCCGTATTCTACTACCCATTTATTCAGACTCGTTACGCTGCTTAAATCATTGTTTCTTATTTCCCTTACCTTCGGTGTGTTCTGTGAGTGTTGAATTCTTTGATCTTTCCTTTCTCATCATATGTCCATAAAATGTCAGGTGTCCCTTTCAGATTGTTAATATCAATTTCCATTTTGTCTCCTTCAAATTTCCTCGTTCTTCACATGTTCTCTCCATGCTATTCTCAGTACTCGTCGGTAGAACCACATCTCCGTCGGTTCAAGTTTTTCCTTCACCTGCAAAGAGATTATCTAACATATAGATGTTAAAAAACAGTCCAACACAATTTTTGTATCGGTCTATTACGATTTTCTGCTCCCTTAATACCTTGCTTAGGTTCTGAAAGGCATTTTTCGCTATTTCTAGTCGCCTTCGGGAACAAATTCAATGTTGTTATGTGGGTAGTGTATAACAACACTGGAAAAGCGCTAGTAAGTTGAAAAAATGGAAGTAAAAGACAGAAAAAAATTAATATTCGATACACTGAATATAAACTGATGACCAGACGAAGTCAAAAAGAAAGTGAATTGTAATTAAATGTTTCTGCCGGAAAAGTAAAACAAAGAGACTCATCTAGTTTTGGTCAGGACTGAGATTAAGTGATGGCATATTCAAGGACGTTCTGCAAAGAAATAGATAATATTCTTACGACCTTTGAGCGACGGGGAGGAATACCGACCACTGGCCACGAATTCAGTTGATTGATAAGTATTAACTTTTAAAGTCATAAAAGTTTCCAAAAGAAAATAAGTAAAGAATGGTAATTAGATTTTCGTCTGCCGAAACGCGATAAAAAGTCCCAAATCAAGGGATTGTCCCTTTTTTTTTTTTTTTTTTTTTTTGTCACTTGTTGGCCAAGGAGCTGACGAGGGGAAAGAAAAAAGAAAAACATTAAAATGATAACTCTCAGGTGCATAAAGACTACACATAAAAACACGATAAGAAACAATTTTGTGCAATGATTAAAATTTGGCCCTGGGGACGGGTTTAATCAGGTGACCAAATAGGAAAAGACTCAAATGAAATTTCAGGGAGGGCGAAGGACGTCCCACGCTCCTCGAGCAGTGATGGTGAGAGTCACCCACAAAAAAGAAAAACAGGAAGGAGAAGGCCCATGTAGAATTCCAAATAGGGAAGTGGGGCTTCCTCCATATTTGGACATTTGCAGAGAGATAGTTTGTTTAAGGAAAGCTAGCGTTCTTAGAACACATCATGCTCTACCCAGCTCTTGCGCAGGAGTTCATAAGAAAAACAGAACGTCTAGTAGAGGGAGAAAGACCCTGCGGAGACGAATCGATAGTTATTGCATGAACAATGAAGGACTGCTTAAGCCATCAATAACTATATTATCAACTTTGTATTCAGGAATTATATATATATATATATGTGTGTGTGTGTGTGTGTGTGTGTGTGTGTGTGTGTGTGTGTGTGTGTGTGTGTGACTTTATTCAAAAAAAGGTACGTACACTAAATCGCTAAAAAACAGTATAGTATGAAGAAAAAAGGCCCCAAAATTAACTTTTTCCATCAAAACGTTTATGCTGTTAAGAGAGAAGGTCAAAGTATTTTTTTAATTATTTTTTTTAATTTTTTACATCCTTTTTAACGCGCTGGAAATTCTGGTAAAATCATGTTCTGATATTATTTAGCGGCTGACCAAATCGTTACGAGAGTCTACAATGGAAAATGTAATATTACATAACTCAGTTATTTTTTCCGATGAAAAACACTTTTTCATGTTGCTTGAGCAAAAACAGATTCTTGCAACAGTCAAATAATTGTCGGATTTTAGTGAAACTCTCAGGACTTATTAAAAAATGAACGAAATTATTTTTTGAAATGAGTATTTTTTTAAGAATCTTGGTAATTTTTTTTTTTTTTTACATCTGTTCATGAATTTATGTGGAGCCCCCGCCACGTAAATTCATGAAATTTTAGGAAATTAAATTTTATTGAGAAAATTGGTTTTATCAGTTATACCCAGGAATCATTGGGGAATGTAAATCATCTATTATGTTTTTTTTTAAACATTTTGCCTTTATTTCCAAAAATTTGTTCCCATCAATAAAATAAAAAATGTAATAAAACTATGACATTATTTAATTTGATAAACTTTAAATTGCTTTAATAGATTATACATATTAAGGATATTATTGTCTGAAGAATAATTTTTTTCGATTAATCATGAAACTTCAAAATAATTTTTTCATTTTTTTTTAATTATAATAATTTACAAAGTTTCAAAGTATTTTTAAAATACTTCAAGGATTTGTTAGGCTTTAGTTTAAAAACTAATTAAGTGAAGATTATATTTACTAATCGAAAAATAAAGTTTAATACAAATCGTCGTGCCTTCGTATCTTTAAAATGCTTTTAATCTTTTTCTTTTTTTTTTTTTTGTGAATTTAAAGTTTTTTCTTTGTATGGTAATTTCTATATGTACATTAAAAGATTATGTGCTTCACGGATTCTTCCCTTTACAGGAAAACAGATCGTACAATTATGTCACTTGTAATCGCCATGCACTTGTCTTATCTTGCATATGTCGAGCTGTCATCACATTTCAAATACGGGTGAAAGGTCAGAAAGTTCAACTCTGTATTTAAGAAATAGTTTTATTCTAAATTTCATACCATAAATAAGTAATACTTGTATAAATCAGATTTTTTTTTTGCATTAAATTTGCTAATTTTAAAAACTAATGTGTCACAGATGTATATTTTATTTTTGCAAGACTTTTAAAACTGACCATTAACTTTTGTTTACAAATATGTCGATCGCTAAAAAATGGCTAAAAATTTTTAAAAAATATTTAATTTCAAAAGTTTAGATTCCAATCAACATAATTTCTGTTTGGAATACACCAAAGTATTTTGCTTACTTTAAATAGTAAATTTAATAATTTAGCATTCGATTAAAACTAAAATAAAATTTTCAAGAGAAATTCTTATTTTTAAAAATTCAATTTAAAGTTAGTGATTGAAAATGAGTGGAGGTACCTGCTCTAACCGAACCAAACCAAGTCATCAATTCCAGTTGACCATTCGGACCTAGCCAATCCTGCGATCAGTTAACACAATGTTGAAACGAGACAAGACTTGGGATGAAGCCATCAAATCCACAATGACCGCGGGGGCCGAGCTTGAATACGGAGCGACGTCATTAGTATAACGGTTAGTAACTCGATTTTAAAAATAAGCGATCTCTTTTCGTATTTCGACCGAGTCTGTTTCGTTCACTTTTGCACAAATTTCCTTGGATATCATATCTTCTTTTCCCTCACTCCTCCAACCCAATCATGACTTAAATAGTAGAGCTGACTGGGTTCTCTACTCTTAGTAATCTAGAACTCTAGTGCGTTGTGGTGCAGTGGATATCGGCTCAGAATGAGAAATCGGGGAGCCGAGTTCGAATACCAGTTGAATTTATTGCATTCATTTACGCGCAAATACCCTTGGGAAAGGTATTAATCCGCCTCTTCCTTCCAATTATGGGTTAAATAATAGGACAGATTGGGTTCTATAGCCTTGGTCGGCAACCAGTCTACCGCAGAAAGCAATGGCAGCCTACAGTGGGATAATCTTCTGCTCAGTCAGTCATGTCTCTTTCGAGACATGGTCGCCCAAGCGTGTATCACGTATGGCACGTAACTGACTGACTGACTGGGTTCTCTAGTCTTAGCAATCTAGATAGAGAACTCTAAATTCAAAAGAAGCCTGAAGAGAAATAGGATCTGTCAAGCTATCCTGCTTTAGTCTCGCTTTTGCTGCTATGATTTCAGCAGATAAAATGCACTTATGACTCTAATAGGTTATGGGAGAGATACCAAGAAAAAATATTATGAGCGACAAGAGAAAGGGGCAAGTGGAAGTCTATTATTGTTTACGCCCTGAATGGATACGGCACATAAAAATGAAGAACCTTGTTGGCTATCTATTTGGGCTTATAGACAGTAAAGTCCGTTGTTTGTCTGTGCTTACAGGAGGTTGTTTTCATAGTCTCATGGTTGCTCTCTCGTAGCTTCTGTGGTTAGCGTCTCTCTCTCTCTCTCTCTCTCTCTCTCTCTCTCTCTATCTATCTATCTCTATCTATCTCTATCTATCTATCTATCTATCTATCTATCTATCTATCTATCTATAGTCATCCGAGACAGATCTGTTTCGCTGTATCACAGCTCATCAGCACTTTTAGCCAGAATTGAAACCCGACTGAATTGTCATTAGTAGGCGATTCTAGCTCTGAGCTATGGACGCCCGGTAGAAGACGGTAGACTTTTAACGTGTGATATACCATGTAAACATACGCTAATACATTACTGAACGAACGATGCGTAGATGCTGGAGTAGCTACTGTTTTTTCAAGGTCTTACATTCTTCCAGAATGCTCAATCAGTGTGTGAGAGCGTAAATAATCATCCGCAGACAGATCTGTTTCGCAGTATCACAGTTCATCAGTGCGATTAGACATCCGATTGCTTTTAACCAGGATTGAAAGCCGACTGAATTGTCTACCTCTGAGCTATGGGCACTCGGTAGAAGAAGGCAAACTTTTGGCGTGTGATATAGCATGTAAACAAACGCCAGTAGCTAAGAGTGTTCTAATTCATTACTACGACACGTAGATGCTAGAGTAGCTACTGTTTTTTCAAGGTCTACCATTCTTCCAGAGTGCTCCATTAGTCTTATAGCTTATATAAGGAAAACGCGCGGACATAGTTGTAGATACCTGTGACAAGTGAGTATCGTGTCGATGATGGCCAGCACTCAGGTATGTTTGTTTTGAGTAGAGTGCGTCGTGCGTGCGATTCAGCTAAACGAAAAATGGTACGTAGTTAGAGATATATGTATCATATAATAATTCTGCTTCTTCCTTTCTTAGTTCCTTAGTTCGTCCGTCCGTTACGCCACTTACTCTCTATACGAGCTTTTCCTTCCCCTCTATCTTTTTAAACGCTACTCTCTTCAGCCTTTCTCTCACCAAACGGAAGGGTAGTAAAAAGTGAGAGAGTCGGAGGAGAGAGCCTATAGCATTACCGTAACAGTAGCAGTTTCAGCTGGTGGTTGTAGCAGTAACTCTGTGTGTGTGTGTGTGTGTGTGTGTGTGTGTGTGTGTGTGTGTGTGTGTGTGTGCTGTACAATATAGTAAAAATAGGTGGCTGTGTTGTCGTATCCCACGACCTAATAACGAAAGTTCTGGCCTCTACACCTTTGGCCATTACTCATTTGGTTTTTTCTGTTTCAATAGACACAAGAGCCATGATTTTTGCAGTAATAAAAAGAACATATTTTCTTTCAAAATCTCTCACAAAATAGCGTACAGTATTTTGGATATGGTCTGTGCTGACGCCGCTTAATATAATATAAGATTACAGTGAAGTAGCTTCTATGGTCATTACTTTTATAGATATTTTAATAAAATTACACGCAGTGTTATCGTTATTTTATTATCCAATACCTTTATGTTTGAAGACGTTACTATCATTTGTAGTATGACAAAGTAATATTTATTCAGGAAATCATAATTATCCTTCCGTAGAAATTACACGGGTTCCGCTAGTTTTAATAATTGTACAAATTTGGCTTTAATTTCTCTATGTGTAGGCTTACGGCCATATCACGTTGAATATACCGGTTCTCGCTCGATCACCGAAGTTAAGCAACGTTGAGCCTAGCCAGTACTTAGATAAGTGACCGCTTGGGAATACCAGGTGCTGTAAGCGTATAGTGACGGATGTGCGTTGTGGTGCAGTGGATATTGGCTCGGAAAGAGAAATCGGTGAGCCGAGTTCGAATTCCAGTTGAATACCCTGCATTCCACTTAAGCACTGGTACCCTTGGGAAAGGTATTAATCCGTCCCTTCCCTCCAGTTATGGGTTAAATAACAGGGTAGGACTTGGGGACCCTGCCCTTAAAAAAAAAAAATCCAAATGAATCTTGATACTCGAAACGAAAATTGTATTACTAGACACAAAAACTTATATAAAAAAAACAACAATAAATTGTTGAAAGAAAAAGGTATTACCAGCAATGAAAAAAAAAATTAGTTGGCAATAAATGACCCGCCGAGGTTGATGTGCCATAAAACAAACCAACCAACCAACCAACTCTATGTGTAAATTGTGTTTTAGTGCATTTTTTGTGTCGTTTTTTTTTTTTGCTTTTTGTTTCTGCAACACAGTCACTAGAAGAGCAAACACGAAAAAATCACGAATTAATCATGTCGCAATTGCTTGTAATGGTGGCCTTACTGTTAAGAATAAAAAATTTAAGTAACAAAACAACGAATGAAGACAAGACGTGATTGAGATAATTGAAAGAGATTTTATTATCCGTGATCTACAATGTTCGATATTTTGCTCGTTTTAAGATTGTGTATATCTGTCGTGTGAGATTGAGAGTTCGATCAAACTATATAACATAAGGTAGTCGTCGAGAAAAGTGACGTGGATGAAAATCAATAACGCATATAGAATAATCTTTAAATTGTCGCATTGTAGCAGTAGAGAGTAAGTTTATGCTGCTGTTGCTGGTTTCGTCATTGGACGAATGCATGGCTGTTGATGCAAGCACGTTGGTGTCCTTGCTGATGACTTGAGCAGTCGCGCCAATAAATCACCTTCAGTTAAGCTTACCTGCTGTGGTGATCCGTCGCTTAATGCCAGCCGGGTCAGATCGGCTTTCATAGATGGTAACGACGTTGACTTAGAAACGGCTACTGCGAAAAACGCGTTGGCTTTTTCTGATTGTTCAAAAAAAAAAAATTATGACGTGATATTTTGGGGTGTTTGCGTGAAGCCGGACGAAATTAAGGACTATTTTTGTTACGTTAGCTGTGGATATCGAAGTGAGCACATATGTATGAGTTTCAAAAAATTGAATTTCCGAAAGAGTACGATAACTTAGAAAACATTTTTTTGTAAGCCATTGTTACTGAGTAGCGAAATCCATCCTCACTATGGACCCTATACAAATGCACTGCGTAATAAAATGGCGTGCGAAGGTAATCTGATTGACCATTAGTGAATTCGATCGCCACCGAGTGAACCCTAAAAATTTCAATGTTAGATAATCTAGCGAGTGTCGAGACATCTCAGAATTGGGTAATTGTAAGCAAGGCTAACTAGATTGATTATCACTGATTAGTAATTATGCACAATCCGATATTAGATAACCAAGCAAGTGTTTATAAAAATAATCAACTAACCTAACCTAACAATCACTACTGACCAGTGAATTCGATCCTTGCTAGGTGTCCGTACTTGTGGCTTTGAGTCCAAACTAATCTCATCTTAGTAAATAATGGATGAACCTGGGTGTGGATGGAAGATTATATATATATATATATATGCATATATAATCTTCCAGAGGATCAAACTCTTTAGTAATGGTTAGCTACACTATCCCGCTAATCATTGTCCCACACCCAGGCTCATCCATTATTTACTGCGGTGGATGTTGGCTTGGAGGGGGAAATCGGTGAGCCGAGTTCCAATTTCAGTCGAGCACACCGCATTCACTTGCGCAATAGCACCCTTGGGAAAGGTATTAATCCGTCCGTTCCCTCCAATTATGGGTTAAATAATTGAGGTCTGCTGTTCATGCGATCTGTGGCAGATTTCTGCACCGATTGTTTGTTATCAGCAGGTCCAAAAAGTGTGGATGGTACTAAACAATGCCTTCACCACTATAAACAAATCTCTGTGTGGATGTCTTACTAAGGTTAGACCCTCATACATCGAAATCGATGGGAGAGTCCATGATATATATATATATATTAAAAATAGAAATTGTTCCAACGAGAGAAATTGGTATAGAAGAAAAAAGTGCGAGAAGCTGTGAATGTTTTGTTTAAAGTGTAGATTTATTGTTGTTGTTATTATAAATATTACTTGCTTTTTTATGATACATAATGGTATTTGTCTCGGTACACGTGTTTCGAGTCTAAAGTTGACTCTCTTCAGGTGAATAAACTTATGCCTACACATATCGAGATCAGTTTGTTTTTTGTTTTTTGTTTTTTGATGGCCAAAGTATTGTGTATAAATAGATAAGTGGTGAGTAGATCAGAAAGTTCATATGCGTGCGTGTTTTTTTTTTTTCACACTCGTACGTTAAATCTTCCCAGTCACCTGTCATTGGTTATAAATATTTTTTGTATATATATATATATATATATATATATATATATACCATTGAACACTCTTAACTGCTGGTGTTTGCTTACATTGTGTATATAACACGCTAAAACTGCCTTCCTGCGTCGATAACGTAGATGTAGAATCTCCGACTGATGTTAAATCGGTCGGGTTTCAATCATGACTGGAAGCAACCGGATGTCTAACCGTAGTGATGAGCTTTGATACAGTGAAACAGGACTATCTGCGGATATATATATATATATATATATATATATGATCCTCCTGTCACGCTCATGGAGACAATAGCGGAATAGTGTCGGCTCGGTTCATTAAAGAAACAATAGCATGGCAGCGTCGACTCAGTTCAATCTCTTTACTACCAGTTATTAAACTTTATTACTAATTATGAAATCTCTTAACGCGTGTTCGTTATTTAACAGTTACTTATAATTTTATTTTTGCAGCAATTAAGTCGTCGGGTAGTCAAGAATATATAAATATATAACCTCTCTATTTACAGATCATTGTGTGTGCGGAACATTGTGTGTGTGGATATATATATATATATATATATATATATATATATATATATATATCCTATCACGTTCAGGGGGTGAATTTTTTTCTTATGTCTTAATGTAAGATATTCAGTACTATATACATCGATACATATGTTGCCGTCATTTTAGACGGCATATCGATTTGAATATTTTGCCGTCATATGTGATAGCACGGGCCCACATTTTAAATAATATGGGCGCCCAGGCGGTGGGTGATTTCTACCGTGACATAATGGTTAACTATTAATAATGAATTCATTCCTCACTTGGCGTCCCGTGCTTATGTCTTTGCACCACAACTATGTCCAGGTAGGTAAATAATATGGGTGCCTAGGCGTGGGGTAATTGTTAGCGTCACAGACTCGTTAAGCATTACTAATGAGTTCATTCTTTACTAGGAGTCCCAATCATAATGGGTTTGCACCACAACTAAGTCCATCTTATTAAATAGTATCGGTGCTTTAGCTTAAATTATACTGGGTGATTGTTAGCGTGGCAGATTGGTTAACCATTTCTAATGAGTTTAATCCTTACTGAGAGCCCCATATATAACCCTATATCTAATCTAAGATCAGTAAATATGAGGCACCTTAGTGTCATGTGTTGGTCAATAAAATGCTCTTCGATCCTTACTGGAAGCTCTTTTTCTTATGCTCTTGTGCCTAAGTCTAAGCTACGTTTAGCGAAGAACATGATTGCTTTGGTGTGATGACATGGTAAGCGAGTTGATCATTAATACTGTGGAAGGAGATCGATCCTCAACGGGTGCGTTATACTGGTGGCTTTGAGCAAAACTAAGTGAAGTTTAGTAAATGATTCCCTGAACACGTCCAGCGTTTCTATAGAAATGGTATCAGGAATCTCACTATTAACCTAATTAATGCATACTCTACTTGCAAATATCCACCATTAAAATGCTAAAGACATTTCGAAGGCCATACGTATCCTGTTTTATGTACTAGATAGTCTATATGTTTATGTAGAAATTACACTTTCCTGCAGACATGTAAAATTCATATAAATGGTGTCCATAAAGTCTATGTGCACTTTTAAAAATTTATAACTTTATTTGTATTTGTGATAGAAATAAAGTGCACACGAACTTTATGGACACACTCTCTCTCTCCCTCTCTCTCCCCCTCTCTCGCTCTCTCTCTCTCTCTCTCTCTTTCTCTCTCTCTCTCTATATATATATATATACTCAGTTATGATCTGAGATTAAGGACAGAATGGTTAAATAAAAAGAAGACCAGAGGAAAACTGTATTTAACTCGCCCATGCGTTTCGCCTTTTGATGGACTCTTGGTCTTTTTGCCTTGATAAAGTCCATCACAGGACGAAACGAATAGGCGAGTTAAATACAGTTTTCCTCTTGTCTTCTTTTTATTTAACCACATATATATATATATAGACACAACAATCTTGATTATTTGCAGATGCTGCAATTATATACAGTGTCACGCATATACATCTAGGGACATATTTTTGTCACTTATCCCGTAACCTCACATGACGTGGTACCGTGTCTTGTACAGGAAGTGTGTGTGTGTGTGTGTGTGTGTGTGTGTGTGTGTGTGTGTGTGTGTGTGTGTGTGTGAAATCACCCACCTCCTAGGCGCCCATATTATTTAAAAAGTGGCCCGTGCTCTCAAATATGGAGCCAAAATATTAATCTCTGCAGGTAACTCGCCTTGGTGACTGTTATTGATTGTCTTGTCCCCGTTTAACCTTGGCTGGAGACTCCTCTAAAGAATTCATATGCAATGTTAACAGATTCACTCCACAGGTACTTTTGGGTTACATGGTACTTGTAGTTTTGGAAAGCCACTGACTTGACGCTACCTATACAATATATACATCTACATACATATTCTAGAACGCTTAGCATAAAGCGACGCATAACAATCTACTCTAGTAGCACATTAGCTAGTCTAATACTCAGCTTAAGTTGATTCCTTACTGAACAGGCAATGCTTAGTGGATATAACACGTATATCTTTACATAATGCCTACTATAGAGTTAAAATGTATAATTCGAATTATTAAACAATACGGGCGCATATAGACAAATTATACAGGAGAGGTTGCCGAATTTCATGACATGTCAACCCTTATGGCATTATTTAAGGCAAAAAATAATTGCTATAGCAGAAAAATCACAATGAATTAATGCAAAAGTAAACATGGGTATTATTTTCATGCAAATCAGATATCGATTTCAGATTAAACATAGGTCCGGTTAACACTGACAGTTAAAGGTAAGTTTGATGAATATCATATGGCACTGACACACCTCTCAGCTTTGGATATAAGAATACATTTATGGGCCTCTCAGTGAGGACTAAACTCATTAGTACTAGTCAATCAAAATATTTTGCTTATCATTGCTCCACACTGAGGCGTTTACATAATTTAAAAAGCTGAGTATAGTTTTGGTGCATTAGTTAATCACAAGATATGTACCCGAGTTTGCAAATATTCACCCGGAAGAATTTCCTGTTATGTCAATGGAGGAATTTTTTCCGCATTGAGGAATTCAATGAAAGAAGTTTTCCTTTGCGCGCACTTTCATATCCGATGACATTTTGCCATAATGCTATTTCTAACAAGATACAAAATAAACATGGGTTAGTGGTTGAACGGTTCAGCATCTACTACCAACAGGAAAGCATGGTCTTTTTATATATGACACACGGGTAAAAGTATAAGAAAAATACTGAAAATGGAACTGTAAAGTGTGACTACGCATACTGAACTATGACAATAAAATTTTATGATCATCTATTTGGGCCCCTAAATTAATATGCCTGTTCACGTGATCATAATCAACCAATCAGACTGCATTTTAAACAGATAACAATCCGAGCCACTTTTTTACATAAAACGGAAAAAAATTATCCAGCTCCGGGTAGATTCAGGTAGATGCAAGGCATATCATGGCACAGCCACACGTCTTTCCATCTCAATTTACCTTTTGAAAATCATACAACTTGGTGAACTGGTAAAGTTACAGTAAATAATTATGTTTAATAGCTTCAGTTGCATTTTCAACTTCTTTATATATATATATATATATATATAGCGAGGAAGAAAGCCTCGCCACTAAATGAAAGAGAATACACAAAATCTGTCTGGTAACAACAGATACCAATTAATCAAACACTAGCCAACCACGACGCCGTCCTAAAAATTCTTAAGGTCCACAAACAAGATGAGTTCCCCAATCACAAAAAAAAAACACACACACAAACACACAAAACTGACCAAGTAATCAAACCCCTTCTCACACCACTTTTTTCGAAATTCTAACCAAAAGATATACCCGACCGATAAACACGTACATTCCAACAGATAATGCCATTAATCAACAATTTCGCACTTACACACCAAGTGCTTCAAAAGTCTAACGGTCAACACGGAAGACACATTCCCTTCATTATCAATAACCCCAACCAACCCCATAACAACAATGAACCAAATATAGACAGCGAATGACTCCAGTTCTTGCTTATTCCTCCTGATGATACGTTGGACACCCAACGTTGAAAGAAATATATGATTGTAGAGGACATATATAGAAAAAATGATGTACATGTTGTAAAACATAATTTATAATAAATATATATATATATTGTTGAGTTGTGATAATGTTTAGCGGCAACATTGTCGCTTTTTTTCAGTAATTCTACTGATACAAAGGTACTGTTTGCTGACGAGTATAAAAAAAGGTACCCTCACGAAACTTCGAAGTCGGCATGATCCTCCTCAGTTAAGTAACAAATTTCCCTACATTAATCCTATATATATATATATATATATATATATATATATATATATATATATATATTATCAACTGCCCCGTAGCATGAGTTGGAGTTTCATACACAACGCAGTCTTCAGGTGCTCGGTAAAGACATAAATTTTAATAAAGATATCTGGTTAACCAATGCTGGAGCATGTATTATATGCGAAATATATATTAAAATAAACAGATGTAAAACAATTAAAACAACTTATTTAAAAGAGACGGGATTTATATTTTATAATTAATATAAATGAGAATTAATGGGTTAAAAAAAACGGACCTAAAGCTATTTAAAAATTGTGTATATAAAATAGACGGAATTTATATTTTATATCTAAAATAGATCGGGGTTAATAGCTTTATTTTATATTTAAAATAAACGTGAATTAATCTGATTTTTTTAAAAATTTTGTATTAAAATGAACGAACCTAAAACTCTTAAAATGTTGTATTTAAGATATATGTGATTTATATTTATATTTAATATAAATGGAAATTATTAATACCTAATATATGTTAACAATGAATAAAATAATCCACCTACTATTTTAACTAATTTGCATAAACCCGTACAAGATAGATTATCTACGGACTCCAGTAATAAGAGAATATTTGGTAATAAATATAATTAAATATATAAAAACATTAGAATTAATCAACCATAAAGTAAATATCGGATATCATCATTGCTGTTCTGCCGTCTATTTACATTTACTCATTACGTAGGTTATTCACTTCTTTCCTCCGTCTCTCTTACGTTCAGTATGTCGGAGTGTGTCAAATTCTCCAAGCTCTCTTTCCTCATTATGTACACTAGAAGTTTCAACTATCTAGTTCTGATTCGAATTATCAGTCAGTTAAGTGCCATACGTGGTAAACGCTTTGGCGATCATGTCTCGAAACAGACATGACTGACTAGGCAGATGATTATCCCGCAGTAGGTTGCCATTGCTTTCTGCGGTAGATTGGTTGCCAGCCAAGGCTATAGAACCCAATCTGTCCTGTTATTTAACCCATAGCTGGAAGGAAGAGACGGATTAATACCTTTCCCAAGGGTATTTGCGCGTAAGTGAATGCAATGAATTCAACTGGAATTTGAACTCGGCTCCCCGATTTTTCGTTCCGAGCCGATATCCACTGTACCACAACGCACATAAGTGTCTTTTTTCTTTCCATTTAAATTTTACACGTTAACCAAATACTTAACCCATTTGTACCCTCAGCATATTTCTGTAGAACCACATCTCCGTTGCTTCAAGTCACTTCAGCTGGGCTTTACGGATAATTAACGTTGAAACCCCCGGTTCCCGTATGATCATTGAAGTTAAGCAACGTCGAACTTGGTCGGAACTTAGATGGGGGGCCGCTTGGGAATATTAGGTGCTATAAGCTTGGATGTGCGAGTGGTATAATAGATAATGGCTTGAAATTGTTAATCCCCGATTTGAGTTCCAGTTCCAGTCGAATTCGTCATATTTACTAACGTGCTAATACGTGGGAAATATATTTTTACTTTTCCCCCTATCTATGAGTTAATTAGTAAGACTCGTATCACTAAAACCATTATTATCTCAAAAACAAAATTGTTTACAATACTTGGATTTCGGCATGAAATAACCTATAGATGCCACTAAGCAAAAAACAACAGCAGTAAACATTGCTTCATCTGCGAGAAGATTGTCCAGCATTCACTGCCATATAAGCGAATCGATATTACATCATAATTGAGTACACTTTTCCCCTTTTTTAACAAGCTTGACTTTTAGAAGGACAGACAGTTACGTGCCATACGTGATACCCGCTTTAAGTGATCATGTCTCGAAAGAGACATGACTGACTGGGCAGAAGATTGTTCCGCAGTTGCCATTGCTTTCTGCGGTGGACTGGTTGCCAGCCAAGGCTATAGAATCCAATCTGTCCTGTTATTTAAACCAGAACTGGAAGGAAGAGATGGATTAATACCTTTCCCAAGAATATTTGTGCGTAAATGAATTCAACTGGAACTGGAACTCGAACTCGGCTCCCCGATTTGTCGTTCCGAGTCGATATCCGCTGCACCACAACACACATTTTAGAAAGTACTTTTCGCTAATGCTTCGGATTTCGGTGTCACGCTTTCTGTCTTCTATTAAAATACTTCCTCAATTTTTAATTATTGTATTTGTTTTATTTTATATTTAATGCATTCTAAAAACTAATACAATAAAAAAAATAAAGCACCTCAATATTCATAATTTACCAATTTATAAAACGTAAATATGAAAACAATCTTTTATTCATAAATTCTATAAACATTTACTAAATTATCAAAATATGTGAACCAACTCTATGGAAATTCTTATTATTTATCATTTTATAAAGTTTGAATCAATTGGCAATTATCCGATGTTATGCCAACTCTTCTAATAAATTATATAATAAATAGTGGAAATAAACAATCTAATAAACTGTTGTGGAACCCATACTCACCTCAACATGGACTCACCCACTGCTATATTAATAGGTGTGTGATAGCAGTGAGGAGTGAGAGGAGAGCAGACAGTAGCACTGTGCGTATGACCGCAGTCTACTACCAAGGACTCTACTGGATTCATAAGCTCTACTTATTTGTACCTTCTTCTTTGTAACCTTTTCTGTAATACATCTTTCTTTAACCTACACCTCGTGTTCCGTGTTATATTTCCGTGGACCCACTTTTGGCTTCACATCATAAGCAAATAGTATTTATTATTTTTTGTAAATTCTCAAGAACTAAAAAAAGGTATGAATTAACTTTCATTATACTTTTAGGTTTTATTACAGTTCTAATCATTTGAGAAAAAACAAGGAGATTGGTTTGACTGTTTTTTGTTTTTGTTTGTTTTTTTGTTTTTTTGTTTTTTGTTTTTTTTTTTGTTGTTTAGCGGTATATCAACGTCTATGGGTTATTTAATGCTGAAAACTAACGATATTGTATGCAATTTTGTTTTTGAGATAAAATATTTTTAGTGATACAAGTCTCACTAATTAACCTATAGACGGGGGAGAAGATGTGGATTCATACTTTTCCCATGGTGTTTGCGCGTAAGAGAATATAACGTACCAAAATGGAATTGGATCTTGGCTCTTCCTTTAACAATTCCGAGCCATACATTCAAGCATATAACACCTGGTATTCCCAAGCGTTCACCCATCTAAGTACTGACAAGGTTCGCCGTTGCTTACCTTTGTACGGGAACCGGTGTTTCAACGTGATATGGCCGTAAGTCAAATTTTGGCAATGATCCAATATTTTATAAAACTGAAAATTTAAGAATAGAATTACGTTGTGTAAGGCTACCAATTTATTTAATTTTGTGGGTTGTTTTTTGCTTAGCGTCATATCAACCTGTATTGGTTATTTAATGCAAAAATCTATTTTGTACGCAATTTTGTTTTTGAGATAATAACAGTTTTAGTGATGCAAGTCTTACTTATTAACCCATAGGTGGAGGTAAAAGATGTGGATTCATACTTTTCCCAGGGTAGTTGCGTAACAATTCCGAATATTCCCAAGTGGTCACCCTTCTAAGTACTGACCAGCTTCGACGCTGTTTAACTTCGGTGTCGTACGGGAACCGGTGTTTCGATGTAAAGTGTCTGTAAGCTTGCCGATGAGTGAAGGTAGTTAAAATAATAGTGTTGTCAAGGGATTAGCCGTTCTTTTGATACTTTTTTTTCTTTTGTTATTGTTTTTTTTTTTTTTTTTTTTTTTTTTTTTTTTTTTTTTTTTTGCGGGCATGTACATCTAACATTGCCATGAATTCATTTTTCTCCATTAGATGTCGGATACATTGATTTGTTTATACGTGTTTTATTCACCAGAACGACTTGAGTAGATAGAGGGAACAGAACTCACCTTTAAACACCATCTGAGTGGCTCGCTACCAATTACAGGCAACGACCTGTTTTATTTCTAGTTAACACCATAACATTATAGCTATTATTTCTTTTTTCAAATATAGAGTGGATGGATATGTGGGATGTGAGTTCAATCCCCGTTGTAAATTACTTCTCTATTTCTGATTCATGCTCGCTCTATCAGTCGAAGAGTCTGTCAAACCAGACTGATAGAATAAAAGCTACATTAACAAGATTGTGATGAGTTAACAACAACAACAACAACAATAATCAGAAAATGCTACATTCTTCTTCTTCTATGTGCCGTGTTCCTTCAGGACGTAGGCGATCATGGCTTTCCACATCTCTCTATCCCTTGTAGCTCTTAACACCCATTTTTTTTTTTTTTGTTACCCACCAAACTCTACTCTGTTATTCATTTACTCAAGCCCATCAAATATGTCAAGTGTTACTTTCACCTGTCTCTCTTTCCCTCTGTCTTGTGAGTATTAAATTCTCCAAGCCCTCCTTCTTCATTTTATGTCCCAGAGAATTTAGCTGTATTTTCCTGATGTAAAAGTATCACTTTCCTTTTCGTCTGCATCCTCTCCAAAACCTTGTCGCTGCTCTGTTCATGGTATCTTCAACATCTTTTTGTAAAACAGCATTTCGTTTGCTTCAAGTTTTTCCTTCAACCTGGAGGTTTTGAACAGAGGAAACAGATTTTACAGTAGAGGTCAAGAGATACAGACCAGACACCGGGGAGACCAAAGAGAAAGAGACGAGACCACCGCTTCGCTTGATCGGATGCGATTTGCCGCCCTGAAGGACAACCACCGACTTAAGAACTTGTTCCAGAATTATCGTTAAAACCAAAGACAACAAAACTGTGTCTCGATAATCGGGAAGGATCGATAGTTGTTGTATGAAGAATATAGACTTGCTTGAGTCAGCAATAATTATATCATAACAACTTTGTAACCAGGAGTTGTATAAAAATAATTTTCTTTTATCCACATTTACTTGATTTTAGCGTGACATTCTGGCCGGAGCAAACCAAGTCACCAATTCCAATCGACCATTCAGATCAGGCCCATCTTGCAATCAACCAAAATAACGCGGCTTACGGCCATATCACGTTGAATACACCGGTTCTCGCTCGATCACCGAAGTTAAGCAACGTTGAGCCTAGCCAGTACTTAGATAAGTGACCGCTTGGGAATACCAGGTGCTGTAAGCGTATAGTGACGGATGTGCGTTGTGGTGCAGTGGATATTGGCTCGGAAAGAGAAATCGGTGAGCCGAGTTCGAATTCCAGTTGAATACCCTGCATTCCACTTAAGCACTGGTACCCTTGGGAAAGGTATTAATCCGTCCCTTCTGTCCAGTTATGGGTTAAATAACAAGGGTAGGACTTGTGGACCCTGCCCTTAAAAACAAATCCCAATAAATCTTGATACTCGAAAAGAAAAATGTATTACTAGAGACAAAATTTATATAAAAACAACAATAAATTGTTGAAAGAAAAAGGTATTACCAGCAATAAATAAATAAAAATTTAGTTGGCATTAAATGACCTGCTGAGGTTGATATGCCATAAAAACAAAACAACCAATAATCAAAATAACGTAGGTCGAGACAGGACTTGAAGCGAAGCTATCGCCGATTCTACGATCAGCCGAGGGGTTCGAGCTTGATTACGGATGGATTGATTATAATAATAAACAGAAACTGCTACATTAAATATTCCAAAAAGTCATGAATTCTCTCCTTGAATGGTTGGCGTAACATCTTTTACATATCCCTGATTTGGATTGGCAATTCTATAGGGGGACAAGAGAGACCATACCTCCGATATTTTTTATCCCAACTCTAGGTTTACTTTAATGCGACATAATCTAAAAGTGTAATTAATATACATTTTAATCTTAGATTTCCGAACAAAATCCCTCAAAGTACCGTAGGCATGGTTAATTAAAACTTATTTATAAATTGAACTGTCTTTGTGTGTGTATGTGACTGTGTGTGTGTGTGTGTGTGTGTGTGTGTGCGCGTTACCTATAGACTCCGAAACGGCTGAACCGATTTTCTTGTACTATAAGCGTCTGCGAGTGTTCTTAGCTAAGTTTTGTGTCGAGGTACCCCCGATAAATATCGAAAATCGATAATAAAAAAATCTGGTTATAGAAGGAGTGGTCCGATTTTCATCAAATAGACAAAGATATAAGAAACGATATTCAGAAGTTTCAAGGTTTGTGTGTGTGTCTGTTTATCTGCCTGTATGTCTGTATTTTTTTTTCAGCCCTTTTATTTTAGTTTTTGCTTCGGGTTTGGCTCTAAGTAGGTATAATTGTAGTTCTTAGTCTCAGCCATGATACCATTTACTCAGAGGACTTATTTAGCCTTCAAATTTCAGTTTACGACGAAAAAACTTATTTGATATCGATACCAGGAAATCAAAATTTGACTTACATCCATTCATTTTTCTTTCAATCTACGGTTTTGCTTTAACTGGAAACAACTATTGCTTTTTAGTCTTTCGTGCCAACATCCAAAGAGTCTGACCTCCAGGACCATGGATTAGTTTTAAAGCTTTCATTACACTCGAGCAACACGGGGCTATACTGCTAGTACTCATGAAGTTAGTGGGTCCTGTTACATAGCTGGCAAGTGTTCCATGGCTGTAACTCTTCCGTTATCCGTGCTTCGATCAAAAGAAAATCTCATAAATGAGATCTCTCTTAAATATTTTCACAAAGACATCTCTGAGATATTCTGCCACAAGTAATAACATTTCACTGGTGTCAGTTGAACGTTCGCAACCTGGTAGAATTGGGTTTGATTTGTTGATGAATTTGATAGACGCCATGATAATCCCAGAATTAAACTGCATGAAATTTGTAGGGGCTATTTCATAATTTTTTAATATTAAATCTTCATTGATAAAAGGCCTGAGAGCCACTCAAGATAATGGATTACAACAAAAAATGGTAATGGTTAATAGTATGATATGAATGGAAAGGGAAGTAGTAGAAAATAAAGACTATGAAGATAAGAAAGTAAGAAAACTGATCCTGGACAAGAAGTGGTTAGTGAGCTAATCTACTAGAGTCAATTAAGTGCCACACGTGATACACGCTATGGGCGATCATGTCTCTTTCGAGACATGTCTGACTGGGCAGAAGATTATCCCGCAGTAAGTTGCCATTGCTTTCAGTGGTAGACTGGTTGCCCAACAGAGCTATAAAACCCAATCAGTCCTATTATTTAACCCATAATTGGAGGGAAGAGACGGATTAATACCTTTCCCAACGGTATTTGTGCGTAAGTGAATGCAAGGAATTCAGCTGGAATTCGAACTCGGCACCCCGATCTCTCGTTCCGAGTCGATATCCACTGCACCACAACGCACAGCCGAATCTACTGTAGGTCGCTAATTTTACTAAAAGTGTTCTTACTATATGTAGTAAGATTGAAACTTTGAAAATATTTTCTGTCCAGATGCAGAATTGTAAAAAAAGACTTTACTCACAGCATATGAGTGGATGTGTTAAACTAGATTGTCAGGTGTATATGAGAGAGAAAGAGAAAGAGAAAGTGAGGGAGCGAAAAAGAGAGAAAAAGAGACAAAGACTGAGAGCGAGAGAGAGAGCGTGGGTGGGTTCGTGTTGTTGTGTAACGGAAATGAACCAAGTGTATTTCAATGATTATGAATGAATGTGTTTATATCTTAAAATAACAGGACAAGGTTAAATGCTGACGTATTACGCGTGTATTGGGTGGTGAGTTCACACGGTTTTTTAGTTCATCTTAAATAAAGTAATGTTTTCTACATACATTTAAAAAATACTACGCGCACATGCACGCATACGCCACATGAACACAAACACGATAAATATTCTCAGAGATAGACTAAGTGAATAAAAAATCTAGAATGGTAATAATTAATGCATATACACTACCGGCCATAATTATTAGGCGACCCCAGTGTCTTTAAAAAATTATGTATTTCATACTATTTTTTAGTATTTATTGCCAAGTGAATAATTGTAAATGAAAATAGAATGTTGTTGTTTTTTTTTTTGTTAACATTTTAAAATAAGATGTGCATCAAATGAATTTATTAGTATTTATTAATTACCTATATTGCAGTTTCATCAAGGAAAGAATTAAGAAAATTTAGGGTGATTCGTACGAGTTCATCTTTGCTTCCTTGCTTTGTAAAATTTTGCAAAGTAATAATAATAAAAGAACCATTCTATTTTAATTTGGCAATAAATATCGCCCGGTTCACACTCCACCCACGTCTATTGAACAGGTTAAGAGGCTCATCTCTTGTTCCCTGTTTAGGATGTGGTTTCCGGCTTTCTCTTTTCCAATCTTATCACTTTGTTTTTTTATTTTTTATTTTTTCAATTGGAGTAGATAGATCTATCTATCGCCCGGTTCACACTCCACCCATGTCTATTGAACAGGTTAAGAGGCTCATCCCTTGTTCCCTGTTTAGGATATGGTTTCCGGCTTTCTCTTTTCCGATATTTTCACTATTACGTAGCCCCCTGTACATCAGTGGCGTTACCGCCTTGCTCGGGGTGATACGATTAAAAAAAAATAATTACTAAAACTAGTATGAAATACATAATTTCTTTAAAAAAACAACTGGGGTGGCCTAATAATTATGGCCGGTAGTATATATATATATATATATATATATATATATATATATATATGTATATTCACTCCAATATGCAGATAATGTCATTGAGAAACAAGGGACTACCGAGAGTGAAAAAGAATGAAAAAAAATTTCGAAGGAAGCGGAAACAGAAATCAAAAGCTAAAACTCTACTCCTGTTCAAATAACCGAGGAAGTGTGTGAACCGGGCGATAGTCGATCCTATCTACTCTGTTGTGGATGTGTGTGTGTGTTCATAAATATTTTTTTAATCATATCACCCCAAGCAAAGCGGTAACGCCACTGATGTTCAATAGACGTGGGTGGAGTGCGAACCGGGCGATAGTTTAGTCTATCTACTCCAATTAAAGATATATTAAATATAATTAAATGAAATGTTTACTGATTCATATCATAAGTTCCAGTTACGCTGAAAATACACCGCTCTTCAGGAACACAATTAATTTATCAATTATTAATAAATTTATTAATTTCAATTTATTAACAAATATCTTTGAACTTTTTTTAAATTTTCTATTAATTCTCTGTTTTTCAATATTGACCACTTTATTTACAAGAAATTGCTTACCTTCAAAACGTTTTCTTCAGTTAATATGCTTGTCGACTTTCTTTTTTTTTTAGGTCGAAAACAGTTTTTGTTATTATTTTACCGTTTAAATAATTAAATATAACCGTCACTTCTACTCCAACAGTGTCTTTTCTCTCATTTACCGTCCGTCGAACTCACTTTTGTTTACTTGTTTCCCAAATACCTAAAGTCTCAAAATAATTAAACTCAACGTCAATTGGCATCTTCTATCTTCTTGAATCCCGTATTTCTTTTGTCCTTTCGATATATCCTGTACCCAGTCTTTTCTCTCAGTGTATCCCACTGTGCACTAGTGGTGGTCTCGCCTTTGCTTGGGGTGAAATGATTAAAAAATATACATATGATATATACGTGTGTGTGTGTGTGTGTGTGTGTGTGTGTGTGTGTGTGTGTGTGTGTGTGTTTTGACTTGCCACTTGTCGAATTTTGAGCAAATCTGGCACATAAGAAGCATCACTTCACACACAACCAAAATAAAGTCAGAACAAATATACTCATACGATGCAATTTAAAAAATAATTAAAACTTATCTGGCAGTGCTTCATCGATACTAATATAAGGAGAAAATCTCCACATTGCGAATTTCATTTTTCTTTTCATTTTTTAAATTTATTTTTATTTTTTCTTCTCATTTTTCTTTTCCTTTTGCTTTTTTTTACGTTTTAAGAATTGATTGATTGATTTGTTTTTTACGGTTTATCTACTTTCGTAGCTTATTTGAACAATGAAAGATATTTTGGATTGCAGTAGATCGCTTACATAGCTAAATCCGCTGCTATGAAGGTCGGTTCACTGTGCAGGGCCAGGAAGTTTTTCCCGTCTGAATTCATTTTGCACATATATAAATCTACCATCCGCCCGTGTATGGAATACTGTTGCCACATCTGGTCGGGTGCTCTGCTTTTCACCTCGGGTTCTTGACAAAATCTAATGGAGAATCTGTAATATGATCGATACCGACTTGGCAGCTCGGCTGCAGTCGCTCTCTCACCGGCATGATGTGGCTTCCCTGTGCCTCTTCTACAAATACTTTCACGGCTTCTGCTCCAATGAACTTAGATCATTGGTTCTCCCTATGTATGAATTTACTCAAGCTACTAGACTAGCAACTAAGTCCTACCATTTTACAGTGAAACTGATAAAATTTAACCGCAATTTCTCGCACTTCCCGCCTGTGGAATTCCCTTCCGTATACTTGCTTCCCCGACAGCTACAATCTCCAAGAATTTAAATGTAAGGTCAATTGTCATCCTTTATCTCACTAACTCGCATCCTTTCTCTAATGCTCTTTTCTCCATCCACTCCATCCCCATCACACCAGTATTCTTATCCTTCACTTACCCAGTTCATGACACCCCCTATAACCTACCCCTATTTCTTATCACTTTCCCCTTATGTAACCCCCTGCGCAACAGTGGCAGTAAAACTGCTTTGCTTGAGGTGAAATGATTAAAAACAAATCCGATGTTTCCAAACGGCTCTTCATTTCACTGCTGAATATTTTCACCGTATGAACATAATAGTTTTAATTTCCATAAGGGGATCGATTTTTTTTAAAAATCAAGCCCACCCCAAGCAAGGCAGTAAAGTCACTAAGACATAACGAGTTACTGGGAGTTGAAGAATTAGAAACAGATACCTTACTATTGAGTGGGAAGAGAAAAGAATAATCAGAAATATAGTTGATAGTGATTGATATTGCATTTAATTTTTTGAAGTTTAAAGTTGGCTGGAAAGCATGGAGAGATATTTCGACAAGCGATAAAAGCGAGAAAATAAATGGCTGGTATAGAACTTTCGATTACATCTAGACAACCCAACTGTAAATCTTCTCTGTGCCGTGTTTCTTCAGGAAGTAAGAGATTATGGCCTTTCACATCTTCCTATCCCTTGTCGCTCTTAATACCCCTTCTCCTATTACTCAATTTAATCCCCGCTCCACCATCCATCTGCTCAAGTCCATCAAGTATATCATACGTTGCTTTCCCTTGTCTCTTTCCCCCTCTATCCGTCCCGAGAGCATCACGTTCTCTAAGACCTCTTTCCTCATTACATGTCCAAAAAAACTTTAGCTGTCTTTTCCTGGTGATATACACTCATTATCAAAAATTTAAGACCACTTAAAAATCTTTAAAAAGAAATTTTTTTTATGGATAGATTTTAAACTCCTCCCACTTAAGGTTACCAATGCTACAATCTAAAAGGTTATGGAAACAAAAAGCTACATTCCAAACATTTTATTTAGAAATTTACATTTTTATAAAATGAGGTGATTTACACATGATCAAAATTATAAGACCAGGGGTATAAATTGTTAGATCTATGGTAATTCCTATGTTTTTAGTTCAGTTAGAGATTAGTAATCACTGCGTAAAGGTGTTACCATGACTAAAGCAAGCAAACTTACCAAAGTTGAGCGTTCTCGAATTCTAGAATTCCATAAGCAAGGTTTGTCACAGCGGGCGATCGCAGCTAAGGTAAATCGCAGTAAAACTGTGATTTGCAACTTTCTAAAGAACAGTGAGAATTATGGAAAAGCAAAATCCTCTGGTAGGCCCCCAAAAATTTCTCCTGCATTGAGTAGGAGAATAAGACGGGTTGTTATGAAAGACGGGGGACATTCTTCTAGTCAAATTAAGGCAGCCACAGATGCTGATTGCAGTCCCGTAACTATCAGACGACACTTAAGACAAAAAGGCATGGTAAATAAAAAGCTGCTTCCACGTCACAAGTTGGACCGCTTAAAGTTTGGTCGTGAATACCAAACATGGGACGTTGAGAAGTAGAAGAAAGTCCTGTTTTCTGATGAGAAAAATTCAATCTCGATGGTCCTGGTGGCTTCCGACGATATTGGTATAACAAAAACATGCCTCCTGAAATTTTCTCTGCACGTCATAGTGGTGGAGGGTCCCTAATGGTATGGGGTGCCTTTTCTTACAGAGGGACGATGGAGCTTCAGGTGATGCAGGATCGTCAGAGAGCGGCTGGTTGTGTTAACATGCTACAAAAAGCATCTTTGATGACGGAGGGCCATCGTTTGTGTGGGGATGGATGGTTATTCCAACAGAATAATGCTGCAATCCATGCTGCAAGACGGACCTTGATCTTTCTACAAGAAAATGGGGTCCATCTCTTGGGACATCCTGCATGCTCACCGGACTTGAACCCAATTGAAAATGTTTGGGGATGGATGACAAGAGATGTTTATCGAAATGGCAAACAATATTCAACAAAAAATGAACTTTGTGAAGCTATCTTCAGAAGCTGGAGCAACATCCCCCGTACCTTAATGGAAACGCTTATTTCTAGCATGCCTGACAGAATTTTTGAAATCATCAAAAGCAGTGGCGGTAGACTTCATTATTAAATTTGGTTGTTGAATATTTTCATACACTTTTTGTACAATTTCGTAGAATTTTTGTCTCTGGTCTTATAATTTTGATCATGTGTAAATTGCCTCATTTTATAAAAATGTCAAATTTCTAAATAAAATGTTTGGAATGTAGCTTTTTGTTTCCCTAACCTTTTAGATTGTAGTATTGGTAACCTTAAGTGGGAGGAGTTTAAAGCCTATCTGTAAAAAAAAATTTCTTTTTAAAGATTTTTAAGTGGTCTTAAATTTTTGATCGGGAGTGTATATTAGTTTACTTCTCGTGTCCATCCTCTCCAAAACCTCGTTGTTGCTGACGTGTTCCGTTCATGGTATCCTCAGCATCCTTCTGTAGAACCACATTTCTTTATCCACTCCACCCCGCTCACACCAATATTCTCAGCCTTCTATTACCCTCTTCCTGACACCCTCTATAATCTACACCTCTTTCTCATCACTTTCCCCTATATAACCCTCTGCGCAACAGTGGTAGTAAAACTGCCTTGCTTGGGGTAAAATGACTAAAAAATCCAATGTTTCCAAACGGCTCTTCATCTAACTACTAAACATGATCACCGTATGAACATAATAGTTTTAACTTCCATAAGGAGATTGATTTTTTAAAAATCAAGTTCAACCCAAGCAAGGCAGTAAAGTCACTAAGACATAACGAGTCACTGGATGTTGAAGAATTAGAAACAGAAACCTTACTTCTCGTGTCCATCCTCTCCAAAACCTCATTGTTGCTGACGTGTTCCGTTCATGTTATCCTCAGCATCTTTCTGTAGAACCTCATTTCGGTTGATTCAAGTCTTTCCTTCATCTTTGATGTGATTGTCTAGCATTCGCTGCCATATTGAAGGAAAGAGATCATATAACAATCCAGTACTCTTTTCTTTGTTTTCAACGGAATTTTATTGTCTCTCAATAATCTAATCAGGTTTTGGAATGCATCTGTTAGAACATTTCCCAGGCATTTAAATTTTTGCACCTGTTTGATTTCAACATCGCTAACGTGGCATTTTGGGCTTTTGTTTTTACTGATTACCATGCATTCTGTTTTCTTGTAGTTTATATGTAGTTCTTTTTTTCCGCTTTCTTTAACTATTTCCTGTAGCTCTTGTAATTTATTTTCTGTTATCATCACTGTATCATCTGCGCACCTTATATTGTTCAGAGTGCAGCCTCCAATTACTAATCCTGGCAGAACTTCCAGAGCTCTCAGAATTGTCTCCCTGTATAGGTTGAATAGATCTGGTGAGAAGATACATGCTTATCTTACACCTTTTCTATCTCTGTGTTTCCTGTCCGTATGCAGGCAGTTTGATGCCAGTAGTGGCTCTTGATTACTCTAAGATCTTTCCTGAATATGTTAAGGTTGCTGAGCGCCTCTATCAGGTCTTTGTGTCGTACTTTGTCGAATGCTTTTGCGTAGTCGAAACACAGGGATAGGTTCTTCTACATCTGAATTGTCCTTTCTGATAGCAATCTAAGCATAAATATTGCTTTCCTTGTACCAGTGTTCTTGACGAAACTGCACTGTTCCTGTCCTATTTACGGTCTGATTCTGCTGCGCACGCTATTCATCAGAATTCAGATGATGAGTTTTGTTACGTAGCTGATTGTCGGTGGAGTTCACATTAGTTTGCACCTGGTTTCTAAAGCAGTGCTATGAAAATCGATCTGCTTAGGCTTCCGGGATTTCGCCTCTGTTGTAGATATTTTATAATTTTTGTGATTTTGTCTACGCCGAAATATTCTAAGGCTTCCAACATCTCTATTACAATGCCATCTCGTCTAACTGCTTTGTTCCTATTCAGTTTGGCCAGTGCAGCTTCCACTTCTAAATTTGATATTTCTGGTCCGTCGCTATTTATGTGTATTGTTGGTTGCACTCTCTCTCTCACTCTCTCTCTCTCTCACACACACACACTTTCTCTCTCTCTCCATCGTTCTCTCGCTCTCTCTCTCTCGCTCTCTCTCTCTCTCACTCGCTCTCTCTCCTTCTTGTCGAGAAAGAAATCTATATTTTATTCCTATCATTAATTAGAAATAATCTAATGTTTCCAAACGGCTCTTCATCTGAACATGTTCACAGTATGAACATAATAGTTTTAACTACCATGAGGGGTTCGATTTTTTTTTAAATCAAGTTCACCTCATGCAAGGCAGTAAAGTCACTAAGACATAACGAGTAACTGGTTGTTGAAAAATTAGAAACAGAAACCTGAATATGTTAAGGTTGCTGAGCGTCTCTATCAGATTTTGTGCCGTACTGGGCGTCTCCATCAGGTATTTTTGCCGTACAATTTTCTCCTTTAATATGAGTGAATATGAGTGCTTCATGCTTGGATTTTATGCATCCCGCTGAGAAGCATGTATTTTGTGCTGTTAGTTCTCTTATTTTTTATGCGTGTCTGCTTTATTAGTCGGGCTCAATCTCTCTATTTGTGTGCATTTGTCGTTGAGCCATTCTTCTATCGCCTGTCTGCATTTGCTCCTTATTTCCTTGTGTAGTTTTCTGTATTCCGTTCTATGTCTTGGCATTATTTTCTGTCTACTTTGCATCATCTTGAGAATATCTATGATCTACTCATGTTTTTCTTCTACGTCTGTTTTTCTTTGGAACGATGTCGTTAGCCGCTGTCACTATCGCTTCTTTTAGTGCGTTCCATTTTGAGTTTCCGTTTCCAATTTGTCCCTCGTATGTTTTTTCACTTTATCCGTGTACTTTTCCTGCATGTTAAGGTCATTCACTAGTGTGTTGTATTGCAGTCTGGGTGCTGCGCTTGGCTTCTTCAATCTCCGCAGTTTTACTCTTAGTTAGCAGATAACCGGGAGGTAATTGCTTCCACAGTCGCCACTTGGACAAGTTTTAAAATAAACAACTGCATTCCCGAATCTGTTTATTGTAATACTAGCAGTATAGCCCGGCGTTGCTCGGGTGCAATAAAAGCTTTTAAACTAATCTATGATCCTGGAGCTCAGACTCAACCCAAAGAATATTTGTGTGAAGTTTGGTGAGAATCGGATAAAAATTGTGGATTTGTATAAAGGACATACAGACAGATAAACAGGCACACACATAAACATATTGCCTTTTATATATATATATATTATCGATTTTCTGCACTATTGTAAGAACTGCAACCTTGAAACTTCTGAATATCCTTTCTTATGTCTTTGCCTATGAGTGTATCAAATTTGATTAAAATCGGACCACTCCTTTTATAACCTGATTTTTTATTATCGATTTTCGATATTTATCGGGGGTAGCTCGACACAAAACCTAGCTAAGAACACTCGCAGATGCTTATATTACAGCTGTATAAATTTTCAAGAAAATCGGTTCAGCCGTTTCGGAGTCTATAGGTAACGGGCACACACACACGCACACAGACACATTCACACACAAAGTTCCATTTATAAATAAATTTAGATAATCAATTTGATTTTTTCGTGTCACCGTCTGAACTTCTCCGTGTCCATATTCGTCTTGGGTGTTCTTGAAACCAGTTGTTGGTTATTACCTGGTCATTCGCTTTATACCAATGGACCCATTTTTCTCCTCTGTCATTGCAGTTTCGTAATCTGAAGTTGCTAACTGTTACCCTTTCCCTCCCCTTACCTACTTTGTCATTCAATTCTCTCATGATAATTCTGTTTTCTTGTGATTTACACTGAGCTTTGGCACTATTCAGTGTGTAGTAAAAAGATTCTATTTCTGCCTCAGTGATTTGTGTTGTCGGTGCATATGCTATTATAACAGCAATGTCGAAGGGATTTCCTTTCAGTTTGACCAGGAGGACTCTTTCGGATAACTGGCATTACCATAAAACGCAATTCTTCATGTCTCTGTCCAGTATCGAGCCGACTCCTTTTGCACGGCTTTTATTGCTAGCGTATATGATCCGGTAAATTTTTGTTTTGTTCCCCGAAGCTCTTTACCCCTTCAAATCTTTTCAATACATCCTTAATTCCGTGCAAATGTATATGCTGAACTCAAATCGATAATTGTTTATAGAAGAAACGTACCTTTTTTTCATGTTATCGACCAGAAATTAATCTGACTATATCTCTCCCACTTACCACCGTTCTTATTTCTGATTCACCGCTGAATAATCTGAGGCATAGGATACTGAATTCGTTCTGTTTACTTCCTTTGGCAGCGATTACTCCGAGATTTGTTGTGTTTCGGAACTCATTTCCGCGCATTAATCGCAAAATGGAAGTAAAAATACCGAATAATTGTAAAACTACGCGTGAATTCAGTCTGCAGTGAATAACATTTCTGAACCGTGGTTACGGGGTGAGAATAACAGCGACAAAAATTTCCATATTTTTCTGCTCGATAAAATGAAAAAAGGTAGGTTTCTTAAATAAACAGTTACCGATTTGAGTTCAGCATATATATTTGCATGTAAATAGGGATGTTTTGGAAAGATTTGAAGGGGTAAAGGGCTTCGGGGAACAAAACAAAAATTTACCTATGATCCTGTAGTTGTCGCTAACGAAATCGCCGCTGTTTGGCCACCTAGTTTCGCACACCCCTAGAATACTGATATTCAATCTGCTCATCTCCTGCTTGACATTCTCCAGCTGTCCACAGTTGTTCAGCATCCTGACGTTCCATGTCCCGAAAGTAATTTCGTTTTTGGTGCAAATAATCGCAGGATAATGGTCCAGTGACACCTGTTGCTCATGTCGTTCCTTCCCGGGTGTGGGACCAGCTCCGAAGAATTGTGTCCCCTTCACGCCGTTGGCGCTTATAGATGCTGGATGACGGTCCGATGAAACGGTAAACAGCGTGTGACATACTTGATGGACTTAAGCAAATGAATGGCAAAGCGGGGTTTGGAAGAAATAACATAACAACACATATTGAGTGCAATGAGATGCAGGAAAATGATCTTCTACGTCCTAAAGGGACACGGCACATAAAAGAAGAAGAAGCTTAATTGCTAGTTTAGCTCTTCTTTTTTTAAATCCAACAAGGAACTAATGTTTATGTGTGTTAATTTTCACCGAGTCTTTAACCAGTTTATTCCACATCGTTGATTAACATCGAGTATTGAGATCGCAAATTATTAGGAAATAGGAAAATTTGATTATAAACCAAGAAAAGGGAACTGAAACGTTACGTAATAGCAATCCTTCTGTCTAGCAGTGAATGCCGGAAATGCCTTTCAAAAGCTAAACAAAGTAATAGGAAATGAGAAAATGTTATAAACAAAGAAAATAGTACTGAAATGTTACGTAATATCAGTTTTATCTAACAGTGGATGCTGAACTCATAGATAAAGAAGAGCGGATATGAAGCTGTGAAGAGCTATGATTTCCTACGTCCAGAAGGGGCATGGCAAATAGAAGGAAAGACTGAGTCGTGTTGGTATACTATCTAACTTAGATAGCACTAAATCCCTCTAAAGATCTAAAGAAATCAAGGAACATTAATATCGACGGTTTTTCCAGCAAGTTTTAACGGACTTTTAGTACTTTGAATCCAGTAGCCATTTTGTTAAAGTTGACACTAAGAACTTTTCCTCATCATATAATAGCCTTTTCTTGTTGTAAAAAAGTACAACTTCCGGTAAACATTTTTTTCTAATCATTTCACCTCAACCAACGCAATAAAGCCATTATGATGTAAGACAAAGTGGGAAAAAATATGACAAAAAGAAAAAAAATTATTAAGACAGTCAGTTAAGTGCCATACGTGATACACGCTTGGGTGATCATGTCTCGAAAGAGACATGACTGACTGGGAAAAAGATTATCCGGCAGTAGGTTATCATTGCTTTCTGCGGCACATTATTAAGACAAAAGAGCTAGAAGACGACAAAAGATAACAACTGGCATTGTATTTAAATTTTTGAAGGTCGAAGTTGAGTGGAAAGCAAGACGTCGGGAAGAGAGCTCCACAAGCGTGAGAAGAAGAAACTGTTAGCATAGAACTTAGGTCTCATCGTTTTGCTGTTGAAATAGTTATGTTTACTTATAACTATTTCAACAGCAAAACGATGAGACCTAGCTGTTAATCTATTCAGTTCTGTACCATACGTAATACACGAAAGAGACATGATCGCGCAAGTAATTGGACAGAAGATTTTCTCGCAGTAGGTTGCCATAACTTTCTACGGTAGACTGGTTACCTAAAGAACTCAGTCTGTCCTGCTATTTAACCAGTAGCTTGAGGGAGAAGCGACGGGTTTATACCTTCCGCAAATGTTAGTTAGTGAATGCTACGAATTAAACTGGTTTTCGAGTTTGGCTCTCCGACTTCGCGTTCCGAGCCGATATCCACTACACCACAACGTACATCCGCAGTCAGTTAAGTGCCATACGTGAAACACGCTTTGGGTGATCATGTCTCGAAAGAGACATGACTGACTGGGCAGAAGATTATCCCGCAGTAGGTTGCCATTGCTTTCTGCGGTAGACTGGTTGCCAGCCAAGGCTATAGAACCCAATCCGTCCTGTTATTTAACCCATAACTGGAAGGAAGAGACGGATTAATACCTTTCCCAATGGTATTTGCGCGTAAGTGAATGCAATGAATTCAACTGGAATTCGAACTCGGCTCCCCGATTTCTCGTTCAGAGCCGATATTCATCCGCAGTACAGCACTTAAATTTGTAAAGTCGAGATAATAAAGAGAAAAGCTCACGAGAGCAATTGAAAGAATTTATGGAAAATGTGTAAGGAACCTACAATATGGCGGTGACAGAAGCCGAGAGGCAAGACTAAATGTAAACGCTTTGGTTGAACAATCTAGAACAATTAGTCGGTTAATAATTAGTCGGTTACAAAATATAAATGACAGACAGAAATAACTGAGGATTCCATGATGTAAAATATTGGATTACCTTATGGCTGAGATTGTTGCTTATTTCTTAAAAGTAGATTTTCGAATTCAGGTTAAAGTCTAAGATTTCAAACGCAAAATACTCAAGGTAGTCATTCTTTCCTCACCTGGAATATTTACTCACTTTTTTTTTATCTTCTAATTAAAATTTATCCCATTTAAAAACCAATTCCGCCTTGTGCCAAAGCAAGCTAAACATGAAATGGATGTCTACCATGTTTAAGAAATGTTGTCTTGCTGCAAAACCACTCTTGTAGTGGATTAAATTCTCATTAGCAATGGCTTATTTGACTAACCTGCAAACTATTACACTACGATAGTTACTCACATGTAATGTAGTTGGTGGATATGCCCCTCGACTTAGTTGAATGTGTGTGGCATTTGCCTTATCAATGAGACCTAGAGAATGTCGGCTACATTACCTTAGAAATAGAGCTACCTTCCGAACAGATGCTTGCAGACACAAGTATAAACCTGACAAATGCTTGCTGATACAATTATGTATAAACTCAACCAATGTTTACCTATAGGCTTAAGTATAAACATTACCAGTGTTGAACAATAAGCTCAAGTATAAAATCGAAAAACCCAAGTATAAACCAGATTAGCAATAGACACAAGGATAAGTATTAAAAGCTACAAGAGATAGAAACATGCAGAGGGCAATCATTGCCTACGCCTTGAAGCACATACAAGAAGATAAATGTTTGGTTAGTGATTTATAAACACTTTTGCGTGCATTACTATAATTTTTCAAGAAGTAAAGGATATTTTATTTATTGATCCCACACTTTTTATCACTTTAAACGTTTTTTATTATACTCCTGTTTAAATAGATATTTGTTTTGGTTTCTGTTACGGTATATCAACCTCTTGGGGTCATTTAATGCCAAAGCATTAGTTCCTTCAAAAACATATTATTACTGGTAACATTTTTCCCTAAAAAACGCTTTGTTGGTAATATTTTTCCTTCAAAAATGTTTTGTTGATAAAAATATTTCCTTCAAATATTTTGTTGATAAAAATATTTCCTTCAAATGTTTTGTTGGTAAAAATATTTTCCTTCAAATATTTTTATGTATATATTTCAAAAAAGTCTGTTTTTATACTTTCATAATGTTTTCATCCCTGTTTGGAGTATTAACTATTTGCCCGTATTTGGGACCCTAACAAGTGCTATCACCCCGGGTCAAAGTGGACCTGGGAACAACAGCAATTAAGAGGTGGTTCTATGCACCTCGCAACCTCGAAATCAGAGGTCTTGCTGCCGGATGCAGTTTACCGTCATACCCAGGACCCTGAATAGACATTTATTTTTTAAACAGCATATTTATTTTCGTCTACTGACAATCTTATTAAAAAAAAGTTCTTTGATAGAACTTCTCGAACATTCAAGCCGGTAGGTGAAAATAAATGTACTGTTTAATAAATAAACAGAGCATCTATTCAAATACGAGTATCCTCTAAAAATAACGTTTAAAGTGAAAAAATCTCACTAGATATACAACTTACTTTCAGTCATCAGTTAGTTAAGTGCCATACACGCTTGGGGGATCATGTCTCGAAAGAAACATGACTGACTGGGCAGAAGATTATCCCGCAATAGCTTGCCATTACTTTCTGCGGTAGACTGATTACCGACCAAGACTATAGAACCAAATCTGTCCTGCTATTTAACCCATAGCTGGAAAGAGACGAAAAAGATTAATACTTTTTCTAAGAGTATTTCCGCGTAAATGAATGCAACGAATTCAACTGGAATTCGAGCTCGGTTCTCCAATTTCTCGTTCCGAGCCGCTATCCACTGCACCACAACGCACGTAATGGTAACGTGGAATCTCGTAAGAAAGTTATTATTTATTTCTCGTGTATAAGACACACCTTTACCTTTTAGGCTTAAAAATGTACAAAATAAATGTATGCAACAGCCAATAATTATTTCTGGATCTAATTCATTTAAAAATTTCTTTTCAATGGATAGCAACATGTATGATTCCAAATTTATCATCATTGAACGAGTTTCTTAACCTTGTCTTTATGATCTTTAGTTTTGAAAATATTTTTAAATCCAGTCCGCCATTGGACCGTGTTACTCAAGTTTTATGTCTAAACTTATTTATAAATAGATCTTTGTCTGTGTGTGTGTGTGTGCGTGTCTGTGTGTGTGTCCGTTACCTATAGACTCCGAAACGGCTCAACCGATTTTCTTGAAAATTTACACAGTTGTACTATAAGCGTCTGCGAGTGTTCTTGGCTAGGTTTTGTGTCGAGGTACCCCCGATAAATATCGAAAATCGATAATCTAAAACATCGGGTTATAGAAGGAGTGGTCCGATTTTAATCAAATTTGATACACTCATAGACAAAGACATGAGAAACGATATTCAGAGGTTTCAAGGTTGCAGTTCTTACAATAGTGTAGAAAATCGATAATATATATATATATAAAAGGCAAGATGTTTGTGTGTGTGTCTGTTTATCTGCCTGTATGTATTTTTTTCAGCCCTTTTATTTCAGCCCTTATTTAGCCTTCAAATTTCAGTTTACGACGAAAAAAACTTATTTGATTTCGATACCAGGAAATCAAAATTTGACTTACATGCATTCATTTTTCTTTCGGTCTACGGTTTCGCTTTAACTGGAAACAACTATTGATTTTTAGTCTTTCGTGCCAACGTCCAAAGAATTTGAGCTCCAGGACCATGGATTAGTTTTAAAGCTTTCATTACACCCGAGCAACGCTAGTTTCTATATATTTTTGATAGTAAGGTCTTGGGTGTCAGTAGTTGTAATAGTTGTAGAGTAGTCACTGCAACTACCCAACAAAAGAGTCAGTGATTTTCTAAACACAATTTCTGAAGAGAGTTTTTTTTTTTTATAGAGATCGATATTAAGAAAATAATACTATCTCTAATTTAAAATCGATAAACTCAAGACAAATTAAATTTGTTTTTCTCTTCTTCTTTTATGTGCCCTGTCCCTTCATGACGTAGGCGATCATGGCTTTCCACGTCTACCTATTCCTGGTGGCTCTTAGCATGCCTTCTCCTGTTACACCATGCAACCCTCGTTCCATCATCCACCCGATTAGGTCATTCAAATATGTTACCCGTTGCTTTCCATTGTCTCTTTTTCCCTCTATCTGGCCAGTTACTATCAGGTTCCTCATTGTATGTCCCAGGAACTTTAGCTGTCTATTCCATGATATTCGCAGCATCCTTCTGTAGAACCACATCTCAGTTGCTTCAAGTTTTTCCTTCATCTTTGATGATATTGTCCAACATTCACTGCCATATTGAAAAACCGACATCACATAGCTATCCAGTACTCTCTTCTTTGTTTCTAGCGAAATTGTCCTGTTCTTTAATACTTTACTCAACTTCTGGAATGCTTCCTTTGCCATGCCAATTCGCCTTCGGATTTCTGTGTCGCACTTTCTGTCTTCTGTTAGAACACTTCCCAGGTATTTAATTTTTTTTTTTTTTTTTTTTATTACTCTTTTTAAAAGATTGTCCCGAACTTTAAAATAATGTTTTATGGTCAGTCAATTTGTTTTTTATTAAAGAACCTTGAAGATATTCAGTCAGTTCAAGTAAAATAGTGAGACTATAAACGCCAGTTCGAGATTTGCCGAACAGACTAACTATCGGTAAGAATTGCTGATGTGACGAGATAGCGTCACAATATGAAAGAGGAAGGAAAAAAAGTCTATCTTGGATAACTTGGAGTCGAAAAGGTAACTACCTAATTGAATTATACTCCCCAAGCGGCTCAGAAATAAAAGAGAATTACGTCAATAAATTTATCTTAAACTTAATCAATGATATCATGAGTCGGGGAGAACTGCTTTCTTTTAATTAAGACTGTGCTATTTTCTTTTCCTTTTTCTGGTTGGAGGAATCATATTTTTACTAAACAGGGCTTATTTTTCGGGCAAGTCAAAAGTATGACGTATCCAGCAAGGATTAAAATAACTACTAATGATCTACAAGGCTACATAACTGACAGCACAAGCCTCTCGTTACTATATCGTTATTTCCCGGCAAATATTCGGACGAGCTATATTCTTTAATTTTAACCAGTTCAGACCTTTGCAACTAGGGTACGTCGTACCATTTAGATAGTCAAATCGTCCTTACCTTTTCCATGTTTCATTACCAACCTGTTTGAGTGAAACTTATTTCTTACCAAAATGTAAGTTTAACTCAGATTGCTTCTTCTCGAGAACGACTACTTTGTGGAATAAACTCCTAAGAGGTTACTTCCTCGATCACTACAAGTTTTACTTCATCATGTCTAGGGTCAATTGTTATTTATCCTATATATCCACATAATCGGCACTTACGTCCCTCTCTTGAGACTATGCAAAAATCTCACTCAGCAGTACTCTACCTTGGGTGTTTCTTGAGTCTTGTATTAGATTAACTGTTTTTTTAATCTATGGAAAGATCTTGAGCATAACTGAAAAAAAGTTTATATATAAAAAATATTAAAAGAACTACTTTTTACTCCACATGCATACTTAATATGCGTTGTGGAGCAATGTCTCGGAATGATAAGTCGGGGAGCCGAGTTCGAATTCCAGTTGAATTCTTTGTATTCACTTACGCCTAAATACCCTTGGGAAAGGTATTAATCCGTCTCTTCCCTCCAGTTATGGGTTAAATAACAGGACAGACTGGGTTCTATAGACTTGGCTGGCAACCAGTCTACCGTCGAAAGTCATGGCAACCTTCTGCGGGATAACCTTCTGCCCAGTCAGTCAGATCTCTTTCAAGACATGATCGACCAAAGCGTGTATCAAGTATGGCACATGGTTTCTGCATGACAACAGAGAACATGATAGTGGTTATTTACAGAGGGAGAAACCAGTGCCAACGCCAAAACCAGGATTCTATCCACAAAAATTCTTTTTGTTGGAATATGAAAGGTGCAGTTCATTAGAGGTTTCTGGGACACTTAATGACTATCACTATAGACTTTTGAGAGCAACAAGATCAGGTAAACAAAGTATTGCGTTGAAAAGATTCTGCTTTCTTAAACAAAAAAAAAGGGTAAATTTTCGTTGTAAGTCCCGTCGCTTTTCCCTTTCAAATTTATCCAAAATAGCATTATCTCTGCGCAAATGTATATGCTGAACTCAAATCAACTTTTAGTTATTGAAGAAACTTACCTTTTTTATTTAAATGTCCATAAAAAACGAACTATATCTTACATTTTTTCTCTCCCGTAACTCTCACGAAGTCATGTAATTAACTGCAGAATGACGGACCGCGCATTTGAACGAATTTTGGCAAATTTTTTGTCTATTTTTCTTCATTTACTGATACTTCCGGCGATGTACTTCCGGAAATTAAAGTAATGCGCTATTGTATTTCTACACTTGTTAATCTCAGATCAGGAAGTACATCGCCGGAAGTTTCAGTAAAGAAAAATAATCAGCAAAAATTCGACAAAAAATTCTGCAGAGAGAATTAGGGGAGAGAAAAAGTGCGAGATATATTTCTTCTTTTTATGGACTTTCAAAGCAAAAAAGGTAAATTTCTTCAATAACTAATTGTTGATTTCAGTTCAGCATATAGATTTGCACAGAAATAATGCTATTTTGGATAAATTTGAAGGGGGGAAAGTCGTCGGTACCTAAAACGAACATTTACCAAAAAAGTGTTCTTCTCCAGCATGACAATCCAAGGACACATTCTGCAAAACAAAACCACAAAAAAATAAAATCATGAAAATCGAAGATTTTCTACTTCCTGTTTACCTCCATATTTCGGACCAACAAAATATAATTTGCTTTGATCCCTCAAACATTTAATAAATGACAGACAATTCAGAACATTCAGAAACAAAGAAGTTGTAAAGATATTTTTTATAACATTTTTCGAGAAATACCCCAGATTTCTTTAAACGAATAATCGAAAAGTTGCCTTCCTGTTGAATTTCTGTCGAATCGCCATCATAAAGGTGATTACATCATGATAAATATCATTGAAAGTCGTTGTTTTTATATCCTTTCCGATAAAATGTGATTACTTTACCAAAATTTATAGAATTACTACTATTAATACTAATAATAATATAAAGAATTAATAATAATAGTAATGCATAGAATTAATAATAATAATATAGAATTATTATTAATAATAATAATATACAAAATTAATAATACAGAAGGTCCTAGATAGCCTTAAACTATATCCTTCTGGTGTCATTTTAAACTGATGTCTTTTTCCTCTATATATCGTGACTGTTTTGTATTTTCTTGATTTCAGATGAAACTTTTGATACTTTGCAACATATTTCAGTGAAATATTCACTTTCCAGAACTATAGTTTATAATTATATTTTAGATATATAGAAAAAAGAATTTATCAGTTTAAACTGACGTCAGGAGTGTGTATGTCTTAAACTGTTTTCTTCTTTTTTCTATATATTGTGACCATTTTGCTTTAAGTTATATTTTCTATATATTTCAAACGAAAACTGGAAAATTTTCGAGTATATTTCAGTGCAAATTTTACATTTCAAAATTGCAGCTTATAATTTATAGTTTAGATATAGAGTTCTTCTTTTTTCTATATATTGTGACTATTTTGTTTAAAGTTCTTATTTTCTTGATTTTAGATGAAAATCTAGAAGCCATGCAACGTATTTCAGCAAAAATTTTACTTTCCAAAATTATCATTTATCATCATAGTTTAGGAAAACATGTCATTTTTAACTGATACCTAGAAGATATGTCTACGTTAAATAAGCATTGGCGTAAAAAAAATGAAAATACTTTTATGAATTTTAATATTAAAAATAATATGTACTGGATACTGCGAAATAAATTTACATACTTAAAATAGAAAAAGTGGAAAAAAAAATAATTAGGTAAAATATAAATATGAATTAATAATTACATTCAAAATATATTTCCGTTATACACTTTTGACATAAATTAACAGCTTGCTTCGCCATGACATATTTGTTACTGATTTGCTAATACAAATGTTACTACTATATTAAATTCTTGATGCTTCTTAATTGTGGCCTTGTGTCACACTTGATATAATATAAATTTAAGCTGACATGGTTGGAGAACACGCCTTCCACCAGCGTCCTGGATTAGTGTTCGAACCCAGATAACACGACTGGTGATCTTCAAGGTAAGATTGGTGCAATACAATCTTTTTTTCATTTTCATTCATTTCAGTGTTTAGCGTAACTAGGAAAGGCATAGTTATATCGAAAATCCGAAGAAGTTCTGTTTCTCGCTGCTACCCACGAACACACAGACAAACCAAGCCATAGACTGTTCGGAGAGATGAAATTATTGAACACACAACATCACGGCAATCAATACTTCCCCTCCATTTCTTTTTCTTTTGAAATGATTCATTTATTTTCTAAGTTTTGCAAAACTGGTTGAATGTTTAATTCTGCATACTCAAATAAAAATAAAATAAACAAAATAAAAACAAAAAAACAGCTGAAAAATCTTATTTTACATTGCAAGTACTCAACAATTATATCCAGGTTTCTCTTATATCCGGGTTTGGTCTATTTTATATACATTACCACAGGCTCTAATTTGGGACCAGATAAAATATATCTTATATTCGGATTTCTCTTATATCAGGGTTTGGTCTATTTTATATACATTAACACAGGTTATAATCTGGGACCAGAGAAAATATATCCTATATCCAGGTTTCTCTTATATCCAGGTTTGGTCTATTTTATATACATTGCCATAGACTCTAATTTGGGACCAGATACATGTATCTTATATCCGGATTTCTCTTATATCCGGGTTTTGACTATTTTATATACATTACCACAGGCTCTAACTTTGGACCAGATGAAATATATATCTTATATCCGGGATTCTCTTATATCCGGGTTTGGTCTATTCTATATACATTACCACCGGCTCTAATTTGGAACCAGATAAAATAGCTCTTATATCCGGGTTTCTCTTATATATTGATCTCTTATATCAGGGTTATATTGTATCAAATTCATACTTCTGATATCTGACCTCATTTCAAGGATAGGGAGTTATTATTATTTATATTCGGACTAATATCTTCATCTTTGTTGCTATTATCACAACTTTTCGGTTGTTATGTCTTCCGGCCTTCTTCGGATGTTTCTAAATGAATCCTTTATTTAATTGACATAGGTAAGTTATTCCCGTTTAGCTGCTCATGTCTCGAGATATCTCGTCTTTTTCTAATTTTAGTACTGCTCAGTTATTGCTCGCCTTGTATCCCCGGAACATGTCTGTCATAATTATTATACAATCAAATTCACAAGTCAACGCTTTACTCCACTGGTAAGTCAGTCAGTTAATTACTATACGTTAATTACTAATTAATTACTATAATTAATTACTATACATTATTCACGCTTGGACAATCATTATTCTTTCGATCCATGACTGACTAGGCAGAAGATTTTCTTTCTTTCTCCAGTAGACTGGTTGCCAACCAAGGCTATAGAACCCACACTGTCCACAACTGGAGGGTAAAGAGATGGATTAATACCTTTTCCCTTTTTCCGTAAGTGAACGCAACAAATTCAACTGGAATTCGAACTCGGCTCTCCGATTTCTCATTCCGAGCCGTTATCCATTACACCACAAGGCTAGATATCCCCAAACATGGACAGCAGAATAAGAACATTTTTCCTTGTAGATTAGATAAAGGGTTCAGTTCAAAATTTCATGAAGATTGTCCGGACCGACAGGAGCCTGAAGATGGCCGCGGGGGTGTAGGGGGACAACCACCGAAATGTGACAAGACCAACAATGTTGAGGACATTAGTTCGAATGTAAATAATGTATACCTCCGGATGTAGACGCTCACGAAGACGACAAAACAAAATATTTTACAAAGAAACGTCTTTATCGATTCAGCATTATGCCAACCATGGCCAAAGTTGTTTCACTGGAGGTTGGGGAGAGCCATTTTCCAAATATATTAGAGTTAGACTGATGACTGCTAAGTTACGGGTTGCTTTTTTCCCCAGAATCAAAGCTGTGATTTACTTTTGTGAATAAAAAGTAAATAAATTAAACACTTTTATCATTTGAATCAACAAAATACGCACGCAATCACACGCGTACACAAAAACCGCACACGCGTACACACACACACACACACACACATAAAAAGAGATAAAAATAAAGCTCACACTAACTAACGTGCCTCGAGGTGGTGCAATGGTTAGCAAATTTGTCTCGTTAGAATTATTACTATTGAGTAGTGAGTTCGATTCTCACTGGGCGCCTCATACTTTCGGCCTTGTGTCACATCTAAGCTGCGCTTAAGAAATTACAACTAATAGCTAGCGCATAAATTATTTTTTAACTTAATATAAAAATAACGAAAATATTGCCGTCTATTGCTGCAATCTCCTGACGAGTGGACTAAACGATTACAAAAAGGTTCGTCTACGAAATTCCTCGATCGAGGTACTGAATATAACATAGATCAGCTAAATGACAAATTTTATTTGTATATATCCTAGAGTATATATATGTGTGTGTGTGTGTGTGTGTGTGTATAACAAGAACTTAAACCGAGGACCGTTAAATTTAAGATTTGCAAAGAAATTCCCCTTCTGTTTGTGAAATATGAAAGATGTTTGTGTGTCTCAAATTCGAAATCAATATAAGTTGAGTAAGAACAAAGCCGTGCTTAAGGCCTCCGCAGACCCCGCAATTGCGGCAGTGGCGCAAGTTCCCTAGGGACCGCAAGGCCCTGGGAAGCCGCAAGGTTCCCTGGCTCCGTAGATCTATTGTAAAGAAAAAAATTAACAAAATAATTATTAAGATTATCTGGAAAATTAGTATCATACTTGTATGTTGAAATAGACATATATCAAATATATATATATATATATATATATATATATATATATATATATATATATATATATTATTATTATCTTTGATGGAAGCCTTCCGGTCCCGAAGAGGCTGCAAATCATTTGTAATTAAAAAAATGAAATTGAGAGAGAAATAGATTATATATATATATCTGTTTCAACATATATAAAAGTAGCTAAAAGTTATGAAAACGTTCGTAATGTATATAGCTTCAAAACGCCTATTCCTTGATTTCTTCCGTTTTTTCGTGATCAAGGAATGAATATCTGCGTTCCGAGAGTATGTTTGTTTAAAGTACCATTTATTGTGGGTTCATTATGTTCGGGGAGACGCGCAAGTTGCATTCTGCGGGTAGAGGGGCCGCACGAGCATTCTGACGGGGTGTCAATGTTGCTTAGCACGGCACTGAGTAAGAAAAAAAAAAAGAGAAAAAAAAACGCGGATCTATGAAATGAGCAGAAAACGATACCCGCTGTCCGGCGTCATAACGCAGCGAACTCTCCCACAAATTTTGTCACAAACCCGAACACACGAACACAGACAAATCGGCGAGCGATCAATCGGTAAAAGGATTGCTTCTTTCTCACTCGCTTTCTTTTCTAATAGCGGAAGAAACGGTCGATGGATAGAACAACGACGACGACGACGACGACGATCATGATGATGATAAAGATTACAATTATGATGATGGTAAATCGCAAATTACGATAACAAACGAAGATTATGATAACGTCTGAACAAACTATTATGTAATGATCTTAATCAGTTTGTTAAGTACCATACGTGATACACGCTTGGGCGATCATGTCTCGAAAGAGACATGACTGACTGGGCAAATGATTATCACGCAGTAGGGTGCCATTGCTTTCTGCGGTAGACTGATTGCCAGCCAATCTGTCCTGTTATTTAATCCATAACTGGAGGGAAGATACGGATTAATACATTTCCCAAGCGTATACAAATCTACCATCCGCCCGTGTATTGAATATTGCTGCCATATCTGGTCGGGTGCCCCTGCTGCTCTCCTTGGGCTTCTTGACAAAATACAAAGGAGGATCTGTAACGTGGTTGATACTGACTTGGCTGACCGGCTGCAGCCGCTCTCACACCGGCGTGATGTGGCTTCCCTGTGCCTCTTCTACAAGTACTTTCATGGCTTCTGCTCCGATGAGCTTAGATCATTGGTGCCGCCTAAGCACGAATTTACACGAGATACTAGATTAGCAACTAGGTCCCACCCTTTTACAGTTAAACAAATAAGATGTAACCGTAAATTCTACTCCAACAGCTTCTTTTCTCGCGCTTCCCGCCTGTGGAACTCCCTTCCACAAGTCTGCTTTCCCGACAGTTACAATCTCCAGGTGTTTAAATGTAGGGTCAATAGACACCTCCTATCACACTAACTCCCAACTATTCTCACAACACTCTCATCTACCCAACCCTCATTCTCGGTATCCTTACCCGCCTATCACCCACCCTCTGTCATTTCCTATATTTAATCAGCCTTTCTCCACTCTACGTAGCCCCCTGCACAGTAGTGGCAGTGACATGCCTTGCTCGGGGTGAAACGCTTATTAAAAAAAAAAAAAAAAAAGAGTATTTGCACGTAAGTGATTGCAAGGAATTTAACTAGAATTCGAACTCGGCTACCCCGAGTTCTCGTCCCGAGCCGATATCCACTGCACCACAACGCACATCCGGAAATTATCTTAATACTATTACTATAATTATAAATAATGATGGTGGTGCTGATAGAAATGATTGCGATGATGATGTAATGATGATAGTGGTGGTCACGATGGTATTGATGATGGCGTTGGTGGTAATGATGGTGATGAAGATGGTGGCCTTGGTTATGATTATGCTGCCGCTGATCTCTGATACTTCTTCCATGTGCCTTGTCCTTTCAGGACATAGGAGATCATGGCTTTTCACGTCTCCCTATCCCTGGCGGTTCTTAGCACGCTTTCTCCTGTAACGTCTCGCAGCCCCCGTTCTGTCATCCATCTGCTCGGGCCTTTCAAATATGTTATCCGCTACTTTCCTCTGTCTCTTTTTCCCTTTATCTGGCCTGTTAGTATCAGGTTCTCCAAGCCCTCCTTCCTCATTGCATGTCCCAGGAATTTCAGCTGTCTCTTCCTGGTGCTCAGTATTAATTTCCTTTTCGTTTCCATCCTTTTCAAAACCTCATCATTGCTCACATGCTCGATCCATGATATTCGCAGCATCCTTCTGTAGAACCACATTTCAGTTGCTTCAACTCTGTAAAAGTAACAAACAAAAAATTGTTATACACGTATTAAATATACATTTATGCCTATATATTTAATAAGAAAGAAAGAAAGAAAGAAAATGGAGATTTATTAAGGCATTCTAGCAAGAGACATCTCCGTGATGTTGCTTAAGCAACGGTTATCGAGTTCGGTACTTTTTGTAAAGTGTAACAATCGAAAGGAGAAAAATATAAGTAAAACAACTTAAAAAATTGAAAATCCGAGAAAATCTCAAGAAGAAGAACAAGAATATGTTGCGAGAAATGGTACCGCCAAAAGCCAGAGAAGATGATCAAAAACGACCAAGTCAAGATCCAAACAGCCCGCGCCCTTTCGTTCAACAAACCAGACATCACCGTCTTTGACAAGAAGGAAAAATAAGAAAATGCCTTTTCATTGACGTGGTTATTCCTGCTAACCATAATAGTGAGGCCAAAGAAATAGACAAGCTTAAGAAACAAATCGACCTCGGGATGTGGAGTTGTCGGGATGTGGGGCTGTTCAAGCCATTATTGTCTGTTATCATTGTGGCGTTGGTGGTCTATACCATCGAACGTGAAGTCCTACACAGAGAAAATAGGAATAAAGTCTACTATCGCGTTGCTTCAGAAGTCTGCGTTGCTTGACACTGAAAATAATCTGCGAAAGGTGCAGTTTGAGGTCGTACGATTTGATTGAGAATACCCATAATACAGGGGCTTCGCTTGAAAACTGAAACTTCATGAAAGAGAAATAATAATAATAATAATAATAATAATAATAATAATAATAATAATGTGACTATTATAATAAAGAAAAGACGTACTACCACTTGATCTGCCCTGTAGACCAGACAGAGTAAGAACAATAGTAAATTAGGAACTAAACAACAGACTTGGGGAAGTAATCGAAGGTATCCAGACGACAACATTAGTAGGATCAGACAAAATACCGACGAGAATGTCGGCGTACCAAGGAAGCTTGCTGTCTTTAGATCCCTAACGAATGGTACTAGTTACAACTAATGGAGAAAGCTGCATTAAAAATTGTCGAAATTAAAAAATTAAAACATGGATAAAAAAAAAGGTTTAAAAAGAACCTTGCATGGATATTTTATTTGGAGTAAATCAATGCATTTAATGCTGAGATGAGATGGATATGGTTGCGCAGAGGGCATCTGAAGAGTGAAACTGAATCTCTTTTAGTGATGATTTGAGATCTACTACATTAGAACCAAAATATAATGATACAAAAGGCGTCAACCATACACCTGTCAACCATACGAAGGGTGCTGAAAAATTCTCAGCTTGACCAACTTCCGAAAATCTGACGAAATGACTAAATATATATATATATATATATATATATATATATATATTTTTTTTTTGATCGGATCTGGAACTGTTCAATTCTACATCGTATAATAAACAAATGAAGAAATTTGACTCAGGAGTACAAAACCAAAGAAGACCGAGTAAGTAATCCACATGGAAATGTGTAATTGACTGAAATGTTACTATGTAAACCAGTCTATCTTAGGCTCGGGGAATTTGCTGTCACTTGTTCCACTCTAATAAGTGAATAGTAAACAAAATAATAAACCTATGAGAGCTCAATGGACTGAAATATTACGAGACGAAGTTTAAAGTTAAAAATCCAGTGCTCGGAGAAAGGGTTTCGAATCGAACTCATAAAATAAAATAAGAAAGAAAGAAAGAAAGAAAGAAAGAAAGAAATGAAATATTCTCTCCATTATTTTGACGAAATATACACCCATGTATATCCACTAAAACAAAGCAGTGTGTGTTTGAGAGAAAAAGAGAGAAAGCAGGAGTTCTCAGAAAACAGCCCAATATGAGAAATACAAATTGGAGGTGAAAAAGATCAAACAAGAACAGATATTTAAATATCTGGACAGAGTTTTAATAAAGAAATGAAAATGTGAAACCGAAATCCGAAGACGCATTCCAATAAGGAAAGAAAACCACTAAAAAACGGGAAAATTCTGATAGAAACAAAGAGTGCCGATCTGCTATGTAATGTCAATCCTTCTATATGGTAGTGCATGAGGAACATTCTCACAGATCAGCCTTCTACCAATTTTCGGGAAAGTGTTCGAGTCCGAAATAGTTCAACATCTAACTGCCCATAAACTATTCTCTGACAGGCAGTATGGCTTCCTTTTCGCCAGGTCCACGGCCGACATGCTAACGACCATCACAGAGTACATACTCCAGGCCCTTGAGCAGTCCGGCGAGGCTCGTGCTGTTGCTCTGGACACCTCCAAGGCTTTTGACAGGGTTTGGCACGCTAGCCTTCTATACAAGCTACGGGATTACGGCATTACCGGATCCTTGCTTGATCTGATCCAATCTTTTCTATATAATCGCACAATGAAGATCGTAAAAAAAAAAAAGAAAAAAAAAGAGAGATGAAGAGAAGACCGAAAGCAAAAGAGAAGTGGTTCAACAGGAATATGCTGAAAATAGCGAACGGTGCGCTTAAGTAATGAAGAAATCTCAAGGAAAATCGAAACAAAAAGAACACTTATACTCAGAATCAGAAAGAGACCGTTGAAACTTTTGGGATGCATAACGAGGAAGGAGGGCTTGGAAAATGTGACACTCACAGGACATACCGAATGTAAAAAGGACAGAGGCAGCGGCCATCTACCAGATGTGTTATAAGAAATTTAAGCTGCTTGAGCATGCATCGTCTGCTTTTCTGAGAGAAAGCAGGTGATGCGTTGAGCTCTTGCTTACTTTTTGAATTCCAAAAATAATTTATATACATTTCGATTTGTAGGAAAACAGCTGCGTTTGATTTTCATCCAGAACCGATCAAAAAGATTCGCTCTAAATTTCGAAGAGTGAATTTGGAGCCTACCTGGAGTTATAAAAGGAGACTTTAAATTTAATTCAAGGAGTCGACGAACATCTACTGTTTGGATCCAGAAAGAAAAATAATACAGAAGAAATTTGACAACCACCAGACGAGAATTGAAAAGAACACAAACTCGCTCCTACATCAAGGAAAAGTTTTCAACTGGTGTGGCTGTTGTATTTTTTGCTGTTACCACGAATTGTGCTTCGAAAATAGTACTAATTCTTTTAAAAATATCCAGCGAAATATTTTCTTTTCTACATTTTATATATAGTTCGTTTTTGTTTTGTTTTTTCTGAGAACCCCATGAAGCATTATCATTTTTATTCAGCACATTTTATTTACATTGATTATTTTTGCATATATGTTATTCGCCGTCATTTGGCGCACAAATTTGTGTACTCCATTCATTATTTTGTGCTTTAACAATAAATGTATCATTTGTCTTTATATTCGATACGTGTCGTCTGTTTTTGTTGTATGTATGCCCATATAAATTAAATGGTACCTCAAACATTTGTTTGAATTATTTTTTGGTGATGTTTTTTTTTTACCAAATAAAAAATTCCTTTTTACAAACTAAATTTTTGAATGTGTTACACAATTCAATTACTTAGAAACATGGCCAATAACAGTAGAATAATAAGCCTGTTTAGTTTTTTTTTAATTTTAATCATTATAAAAGAAATGTGTGAATTTAATTTGACTCTAACACGGAGTCAAATTAAATTTAAAACTAAAGCCTATTTGGATGGTTTAAAGATTGAGCAAATTCCTACTAAGGATTATTTTTGCGTAAGAGAATATTTATCTATACTTCTGAGATGAGGTAGTATTTACATTATTTACATTGTCTGAACTGTTGTCCTCATTTTTATTGTCATGTTGACGACGTTTCAGCCGATGTACGCTCCAACCTTCTTCAGGTTCTAGGAATTTTGAACTTAACCCTTTATTTTGATCACTGGGGTAGATTGTTTTTGTTTCATGTGCGATGCCACATCCAAGTGCCATGTAGTTATCTCCCTTTTAACTCAACACGCTCTAAATTATTTGTTCACCACTGCTGTAGCCAGGTATTGAGCTCAAAACACTTTAAGTCACTGGAACTAACCAACGCCTATACCCACTCGTTCATGTGTCCTCAAGTACAAACTCAAATGTTCCTTTTTTAGACGAAAGGGCTTTGAAAAGAATAAATTCGTATTTAAAAATTTCATGAACCAACTAAAAAACTATTTAATATAGACTCAAATTGAATAAAATTATTTTTCTTCTATGTTTTTTGTGCTTTCAGAACGTAAGCGATCATGACTTTCCACGTCTCCCTATCCCTGGTGGCTCTTAGCCCGCTTTCTCCTGTTACACCACGCAACCCTCGTTCTGATCTGATCACGTCCTTCAAATATGTTATCCACTGCTATCCCTTGTCTATTTTCCCTCTATCTGGACTGTTAGTAAAAGGGTCTCCAAGCCCTCCTTCTTCATTGTGTGTCCCAGGAACTTCAGCTGTCTCTTCCTGATGCTCAGTATTAATTTCCTTTTCGTTTCCATCTATTCCAAGACCTCATCATTGCTCACATGCTCGCTCTATGATATCCGCAGCATCCTTCTGTAGAACCACATTTCAGTTGCTTCAAATTTTTCCTTCATCTTTGATGATATTGTCCAGCATTCACTACTATATTAAAGAACTAACATCACATAGCAATCCATTACTCTCTTCTTTGTTTCTAGCTAAATTGTCCTGTTTCTTAATACTTTACTCAACTTCTGGAATGCTTCCTTTGCCATGCCAATTCGCCTTCGGATCTTTGTGTCGCACTTTCCGTCTTCTGCTATATCACTTCCCAGGTATTTCAATTTTTGTACCTGCTTGATTTTAGTATCCCCCACTGTATTTGGCATTGTGGGCTGCCCTTTTTGCTGATGACCATGCATTCGGTTTTCTTGCAGTTTATTTGTAGTCTTTTCTTGTCACTCTCTTCAGCTACATTCTGTAGGAGGTCTTGAAAAGATGTTTAACGGGACACGCTGATCAAATAATTCAGCATCTTACAATTAATGATGAGAATTATGATGTAGTCATTGATTCGTTAAATGAAGAAATTTTAGACAGACAATTCATTATTAATGAAATATTCAAGCAGATCAATGAGTAACCCGCTGCGTATGATGCCAATTTAATATCTTATAAACATTACATCACCAAGTTAAAAGGCAGACGTATGTGAAATAAAGAATCCCTTTAACCTTGATTTTTAGAGGAAGGTTCACCTGGTAACAGACATTTAAGTTTTACCATATTAACTAAATCACCAGGAATTAAAAAAAAAAAAAAAAAAAAAAAAAAAAAACATGTAGCCGATACAAATTATCCTTCATTCCAGGAAATTTTCAATAAAACTGGTGAGGTGATAAAAACATTATCGTTAACAAAAGAAAAATTTAGCAGCAGTAGTAGTGTGAGTGAGTGAGTTTTGTTTAACGACATATCAACCTGTGTGGGTCATTTAATGCCAAAAAGATGGGGGTTTTAAGATATTTTTTTTAATGTTCGGTTATAGTGAGAAGGTTAATTTAGTTAGATTTTAACAAAAATTTTGTTTTTTTATTCTTTTTTTACTTTAGAAAACTGAAAACGTATTCTAGTTTTGTATTCAAAGATGTTTTGATGAGAATTTTTTAATTCAAAAACGTATTATGGTAATAATTTTTTATTTTTCAAAAATGTAATATTTTTCTATAAAAGTCAATTTTTTATGTATATATTTCTCTAAAAGTTTACTTTTATACTTTCAAAGTGTTTTGACCCCAGTTTGGGGGTTAACTATTTGCCCATAGCTGAGACACTAACAGGTGCTACCACTCCGGGTCAAAGTGGACCTGGGAACAACAGCAATTAAGAGGTAGTTCCATGCTCCTCACAACTTCTCAATCAGAGGCCTTGCTGCTGGATGCAGTTTACCGTCATACCCAGGACCAGCAGTAATAATTAGTCAGTCAGTTAAGTGCCATACGTGAAACACGCTTGAGTGATCATGTCTCGAAACTTGGCTCCCCGATTTCTCGTTCCGGGCCGATATCCACTGCACCACAACACATATTTAGCAATAGTAGTAGGAATAGATAAAAAAAAAAAAAGCCAAGAGTTTAATACCCCCTAATCCAACTACTCTAAGCTAGAAAACCTTAGTACTACTAATGCTAAAAATGTTATTACAAGTAATTTTTAAAGCACAGATGAGCACTGTGCCACTTATAAAAATTATCCTTCTTTAAGTCCTAAGTTAGAGAAATGTAAATAATTACATTTATGTAAATTGTGTACTAACCATAATTATAAGGCTCTTCAAATCGCGGCTAGTAAAAATAGTTTACAATATTCGTGTAAAATTTGTTTTTCTAAGTCCCACGTGCAAGCTTGTTGTTCCAAAGACTGGAAAACCTAATTAAATACAAATGTATGCATTGAGCCTGGGACTGGAAAAAAGAATATTCTACTCCCTATTGTAAACGTATCAGTCGCTAAGGAAGACAGAGTTTCATTTAATTGTTTACTTGACTTTGGAAGTTAGAACATGTTTTTCAGACTTAGTTCTTGAAAAATAAAATTATGAAACAAATATTTTCACTAGAGAATATCATGTAAAGACATTATAAAACATTAGCGATTTTAAACGATAAAGAATTTGCTATAGATTTTAATTTTGACAGTGTGGGATGGGTGATAAATAATTTGAAGGGTCTCAAGTTCGACTACAGACTAGCAGGCAACCTAATATGGACAATAATGGTTATTATGATTATTAAGGTATTATTAGTAGACATTATTCAGTAGCTGAAGCTAATACAGTTAGTACAAAATGCATGAAAGAATCGGCATAATTCCTTTCGAAAATATGTCTAATCTCTTGCTTTCAAAGAAAAACCGTGAGACTGAATCGGAAAAGAATGATTGTGATGACCATTGTACCATCATATCGTCGTATTCTTACTGTCCAGTCTACTCACTTGAATTTTGTTTTGTCCCTAAAAGCGGATTATTTCGATCCTATTTGTGACAGATTTGAAGAGGGTGTGGTCGAAAAAAAAAACTCTGGGTAAAATATTAAGTCTAGAGTCTAGAATCTTTAGGATTAGAAGACGAAGATGTCTCATGTGATTTTGATGAAGAACTAAATAGAACAATAGATAATTACTATGTAGAGCTTTCGTGGAATAAGGATAAATTAAAATTTGTTCTATGCTGTTGCTTTGACAATTTTAGGTAGGGTAGACGGAACGACAAATCGAGTGCCGAGTTCGAATTCCAGTTGAATCTCTTGCATTCACTTACGCACAAATACCCTTGGGAAATGTATTAATTCATCTCTTCCCTCCAGTTATGGGTTAAATAATAGGATAGATTGGGTTCTATAACCTTGGCTGGCAACTAGTCTACCGCGGAAAGCAGTGGCAACCTACTGCGAGATAATCTTCTGCCCAGTCAGTCATGATCGCCCAAAGCGTGTATCACGTATGGCACTTTAAAAAATAGGATATAAGCATAATACCGTCAGAGATACATTAGAAGTTTCAATGGTAGTTTTTAATTCCCCTACTGGCACAAAAATCTGTTTGAGCCCTTGTCATTGCGTTTGCCACTGGCAATTAAAGGGAGAATACTCCTAAGTGATTTGTGAAAATTAAAATAATCCTGGAGTAAAATTATACCAATAGAATAACAAAAAACCTGGAATAATATATCTACGAAGCTTGTAGAGTTTAGTTCTTTGAAATTTCTCAGATGTGCAGTTGCCAGTTCAATTCTTGCAGAATTCTATTTATTTTATGATGCCGCCAAAAAAAGCATGTAGTTTGATTTCATTTGAGTTCCGTGAAATGCATTAAGGATATTTTGAAAATATATATAAAATGTTTGTACCAAAGATTTAAATATTGCTGTTGATGGTCAGATAGTGTTATCTTGGTTATTGTCCGATAACAAACCCTAAGATAAAACAAAACAATTTGCCAAGAATAGATTAAAAGACATTAATGTAACCCGAGAAGAGTTAGATTCTAAACATGGATTATCAGTAAAATTCAAATATGCGCCCTCCTAAACAAAACAACAACAACAAAAAAAATCCTGCAAATTTAATTACCCAGGGATATTGTCTCTGGAAAAGCTTAGACAAAACTTTAAATTTTGGAAGTTTCGTTCTTCTTGGTTAAATAAAAATCCATTCTTAGCCTGAAAGTGGTCTAAATTGCTTGAGTAATTGCAATAAGGAGGTTATTCAAAACCAAGTATATCACAACGTTAGCAATGCTAGTTCTTTAAAACCAATCATATTTGGAGAAACATTCGAACTTATCTAAATTATTAAGAATTAATTAATGTTCGAATTCACTAATAACTTAAAACATTTTTACGTAGTTCCTAAGCAAGATGCCAACCTGTATTTGATTAAAGTGATGCAGAACCAATCATTTGGTAAAAAAATTCAATATCTACAAAATCCTCAAACTGAACAGATCCCTATTAGTAACAAATTTAAACTTGTTTTTAGATGAAAATGGTCTAATTCGTTCTAGTGAAAGAATAGCTAAGACTAAAATCTATCAGTTTGGCATTATTTACCTAGTATTGTTATCTCGAAAACGTGATTTAACAAAACTAATCGTAATAGACGCGCATGAAAGATGTAAGCATCTAGGAATTTCTAGTAATCTTAAAAACTGAGGTTCTAAGGGTTTTGGGTTCCTAAGGCTAGACAGACTCTTCAAAATTACATTTCCAGCTGTTATCTTTACAGAAAATATAATGCACTTTAAATCAAATATCCAAAATTAACTAATCTTCCTAAAAATGAATGGGATCAAACCATTTTCTTATGAAGGAATATATTTTACGGAACATTTAATGATTAAAAATGAAAAGAGTGGAAATAAGATACATATTTTAATCTTCATCTGTATGAATGTAAGAGCAATTCATATTGAACTTGTTAAGGAAATGAGCACTCGAGAGTTTGTATTAGTTTTTATAAGATTCTCTAATATTTATGTGATTCATAGTTACATTTATAGTAATAATGCACATTTATAGTAATAATGCACTTTATGTGATTTATAGTCACATTTATAGTAATAATGCACATTTATAGTAATAATGCATTTTATGTGATTCCTAGTCACATTTATAGTAATAATGCACATTTATAGTAATAATGCACTTTATGTGATTCCTAGTCACATTTATAGTAATAATGCACATTTATAGTAATAATGCACTTTATGTGATTCCTAGTCACATTTATAGTAATAATGCACATTTATAGTAATAATGCACTTTATGTGATTCCTAGTCACATTTATAGTAATAATGCACATTTATAGTAATAATGCACTTTATGTGATTCCTAGTCACATTTATAGTAATAATGCACATTTATAGTAATAATGCATTTTACGTGATTCCTAGTCACATTTATAGTAATAATGCACATTTATAGTAATAATGCACTTTATGTGATTCCTAGTCACATTTATAGTAATAATGCACATTTATAGTAATAATGCATTTTACGTGATTCCTAGTCACATTTATAGTAATAATGCACTTTATGTGATTCCTAGTCACATTTATAGTAATAATGCACATTTATAGTAATAATGCACTTTATGTGATTCCTAGTCTCATTTATAGTAATAATGCACATTATCACTGGATGCAAGTTGATTAAAACATTTCTTGACTCTAAAGAGATTTAGATTTTCTAACTTTAGTATTAATCCCTTCACAATACTTTTACATTCAGATTGGATGGGCAGTACATGGGAATGCGTGATCTGGACTGTCAAACAAAGCCTTGATAAAAATCATAGGAAGATCTCAAGCGGAGTGTTATGAACTTACTATTCTTTGGGATATACAAAACGCAATAAATTCCCGGCCACTAACTTATCGCTGTTCTTCTGATTCAGGTTTGGAAATAATTACGCTTAATTGCTTCTGTATCCTCTTTCTAAAAAAGACTTGCTGTTAAACATGGATGATGAAAGTATTGTGTATGAAAGACGTAATTACATCTCTAGAGATAAGGGATTATTTAGTAAATAGATTTAAAAATTATAGTATAATGAATATCTTATAAGTTTAAGAGAACAATTTAAGGATCTGCGTGAAAACAAATAAGAAAATATTAAGGTGAACGATGTTGTAATCATAAAAAATCCAGCTAAATTTCGCTCTAAATGGCAATTAAGAAGAGTAATTGAGCTTATACTGAATTCGCTCAGTTATAGTTAAAAGAGGAGATGGTTTGACTCAAACTCATTGTTTGAGCCATTTTCATTCCTTGTGGATTATCTTTAAAGCATCACTTTAATCCGGCTCAGCCGGTATTTGAAAATGAACCTGTTTTTCCTCCACTCATTAAGGAGAACTGATTCAGTTAGAAAATCTAAAAGGTTAACTAAGATGAAAAATAAAAAATCTGAGCCTAAAGATCCTTATATTTGGTAAGAGATAGGCTAAACTATCGCCCGGTTTGACACTCCGCCCACGTCTATTGAACAGGTGAAGAGGCTCATCCCTTGTTCCCTGTTTAGGATGTGGTTTCCGGCTTTCTCTTTTCCAATCTTTTCACTCTTTCCTTTTTGTTTTTCAGTTGGAGTAGATAGACTAAACTATCGCACGGTTCGCACTCCACCCACGTCTATTGAACAGGTGAAGAGGCTCATCCCTTGTTCCCTGTTTAGGATGTGGTTTCCAGCTTTCTCAATTCCAATCTTTTCACTCTTACGTAGCCCCCTGCACATCAGTGGTGTTACCGCCTTGCTCGGGGTGATATGATTAAAAAAAAAAAATAGGCTCTTCACATTACATATCTCTGAATTAATGCAAAAATGGACCGACTTCTTAAAGTCAGAGTTAATGGTTCGAAAATAAGTAAAAAGAAAATATATTTAGTGTTCAAATATTGTGCCGCTAGCATAGAAAAAAATTAAATATTTTAACTCCGTAAATGAATAAGCCTTTCAAACTCAACAAAGTGCATGAGGAACATTCTCACAGATGAAGAGAAAACTGAAGCCAAGAGAGAATTGGTTCTACAGGAGGATACTGAAAATACAATGGACTCAGCTCGTAAGCAATTAAAAAAATCTCTTATACTCATAATCAGAAAGTGACCGTTGAAACTTTTTAGACGCATAATGAGGAAGAAGGGCTTGGAAAATGTGACACTCACAGGACATACCGAATGTAAAAGGGACAGAGGCAGTGAGCCATCTTGATTAAAATTGAAGCTGCTTAAGCATGTATCGTCTGCTTTTCTGAAAGAATGCAGACGCCGCTTTGGGCTTTTGCTTAATTTTTGAACCAATCAAAAAGTTTCTCTCCAAATTCCGAGTAGTGAATTTAGAGCCTACCTGTATGTTATAAAAGGGGACTTTGGTTTTAATTAAAGGAGTCGACGAACATATGCTGCTAGAACCCTGATCGCTCCGGTCCAGAAAGAAAAACAATAAAGAAATTTGACAACCACCAAACGAGAATTAAAAGTAACATCAAGGTCTCTGCCACATCAAGGAAAAGTCTTCGGCTAGTGTGATGATTCGAACTTTGCTTCAAAAACTGGACTAATTCTTTGAAAATTATCCAGATAATTTTTTTCTCCTTTTCTACATTTTATATGTAGCTTTCTTTTCTGTGGACCTCATGAAGTGTTTTAATTTTTATTGTTAAAGGGCATATTTCATTTGCATTGATTATTTTTACATACATATTATTCACCATCATTTGGCACGCAATGCACTTAATTTGTGTAATTTATTCATTATTTTGTGTGTTAAAAATAAATTTATCGTTTTTTCTTAAATTCGATTCGTGTCGTCTGACTTTGTTGGGTGCCCATAGAAATTAAACAGTGTCGTCTGACTTTGTTGGGTGCCCATAGAAATTAAATAGTGCCTCGAACATTTCTTTGAACTATTTTGTTTTTTTAGTTTTTTTTTTTTACCAAATAAAAATTCCTGTAGTGTTAAATAGAATAGATGGAAGAACGGGGAGTGGGGCAAAAATACAAACATTATTTAGAGCTACAAATTATAGGAAGTTGTGAAGAGGCATAATCACACCCATTTTGAAGAGACGTGACAAGAAGAAGTAAGAAGGGGGGTATTTGGCGAAAGAAATGCAGTGATCTCGATATGCTTCTCTTTCTCGACGCGATCTCAAACCTCTATTTTGATTCGTGAATAATAATCTTCTCTATTATAATAAAGACCGCTGTATATATATATATATATGTATATATATATGTGTGTGTGTCTATTAATTTTGTGTAGGATCCGTTCGTACCGTCTGATATACTTGATGGTGATATCGTTGAAAGACAACAAAAAATCACAGTAATTGTTGATTTTTTTTTTATCGGGTCTAAGCTTTCGGCTCACATAAGCCATTATCAAAGAATAAATATTAACACACAGTAAACATAGAACATTTAAGTTATTAACAATAAAGAGAATTAAATCGAAGAGACAAGTCCATCCCTACCGTGGTGGATGGTCGCAAACAATAACGAAATGGTGGCGTTGTGGTCGCTGATCCGATTACAGGCATTTGAGTATGTTAGTTGAGATATCAAAATTTATCGTATTCAAACCAGGTTTAAGTTGTTTAATGTAGATAGCTTCCAGGATTTTGAGTTTCTGTTTATTATTTTCTTGTTTAAGTATATATGTGTTTATATATATATATATATATATATATATATATGCACACACACACACACACACACACATATATATATATATATATATATATATATATATATATATATATATATAAACTTATTAATAACTGAAACTTTGTCTGTGTGTATGTGTGTGTATGTTTGTGTATCCGTTACCTATAGACTCCAAAACGGCTGAACCGATTTTCTTGAAAATTTACACAGTTGTACTATAAGCGTCTGCGAGTGTTCTTATATAGGTTTGGTGTCGAGGTACCCCCCGATAAATATCGATAATCGAAAAAAACGGGTTATAGAAGGAGTGGTCCAATTTTAATCAAATTTGATACTCATAGACAACAACATAAGAAACGATATTCAGAAGTTTCAAGGTTGCAATTCTTACAATAGTGCAGAAAATCGATTATATATATATATATAAAAGGCAAGATGCTTGTGTGTGTGTCTGTTTATCCTTTATACAAATTCACAATTTTTATCAGGTTCTCACCAAACTACATACAAATATTCTTTAGGCTGAGTCTGACCTCCAGGACCATGAATTAGTTTTAAAGCTTTCATTACACCCGAGCAACGCCGGCCGGGCTATACTGCTAGTATATATATATATATATATATATATATATATATATATATATATATATCCCTCCTGTCACATTCATTAAAAGAGAGACAATGGCGAGTCAGATCAGTTCAATCTCTTTATTACTAGTTATGAAAACTCTTGCCGCGAGTTTTCTCTTTCACAGCGCCTTATTATTTTATCTTTTGCAATAATTACGTTGTTGAGTAGTGAAGAATATATATATATATATATATATATATATATATATATATATATATCCTCTCTATTAAAATAGAGACCGTTGTATATATATATATATTTATTTATTTATATATAGGAAAAACTACTAAAAGTGGTAAAAATGTATTTTTTGACAGTATTAATTATTTCTACTATTATATATATATATATTTGATATTTCAAACCGGCCTCGGCCTTTCATCAGAAACAAATGATTTTAAAATATATATATATATATATATATATATATATATATATATATATATATTAAATCATATATATATATATATATATATATATATATATATATATATATATATATATATATATATATATATGACTCATCAAAAAACAACTGACAAGGAAGATCTTATTAAGCTTTGATTTAATTTTTACAGTGATGTTACATGTTTTCTTTTTGCTGGAAATAAAGGATTGGATAAAACACCAACATCGGTCAAATAACATCCTTGAAAATGGCCTGTGATGTGGCTGAAAACGCTTGGAAAGTCAAAAATTATGAAACATTTTCACATTCCTTATCTCCAGCAAAAAGGAAACATGTAAGTTTGTTTTTTAGGCTTAACGACCTATCAATCCTTATGGGATCATTTTAAGGTCATACCCAGTGATTTTGGGTAAGGTTATTTCATTTTTACAACGTTTTTCTTTTCACGATTCATTGGGATTTGTTTTTAAGAGCAGGGTCCCCAAGTCCTACCCTTGTTATTTAACCCATAACTGGAGGGAATGGACGGATTAATACCTTTCCCAAGGGTACCAGTGCTTAAGTGAATGCAGGGTACTCAACTGGAATTCGAACTCGGCTCACCGATTTCTCTTTCCGAGCCGATATCCACTGCACCACAACGCACAACCGTCACTATACGCTTACAGCACCTGGTATTCCCAAGCAGTCACCCATCTAAGTACTGACCAGGCTCAACGTTGCTTAACTTCGGTGATCGAGCGAGAAGCGGTGTATTCAACGTGATAGGCCGTAAGCCCGAAACATGTAAGAATACTGGAAACATTAAATAAAAAATTGATAAAATCTTCTTTGTCGGTCGTTTTTTTAACAAAGCAAGTTTATAAGAAAGATTGCTGGCATATATATATATATAGAATCGCCGACTGACGCCAATTGGGTCGGGTTTCAATCCTGGGTAAAAAGCAATCGGAGTCTAACCGTACTGATGAGCTGTGATACAGCGAAACAGATCTGTCTGCGAGTGACTATATATATATATATATATATATATTCCGCCTGTTACGCTCAACGATTTGGATTATTTTTTGTTTTGTTATGTTTTTTCTATGTCTTAATAATGTAAGATAGTCAATAGTAGGTATACCAATATACATGTAATGTTGTCATTTTAGACGGTATATCGATATAAACGTTTTGCTGTCGTTTTTTGTACGGGCCCACTTGTAATGTAATGACTCTTTGGATTCCAATTAACTCAGTATTCGCAATATCTGGGTATTGCAGGTTTTAGAAGTTACAGACTGACCAAGCGATACACCATAAGCAATAAGTCACAACCAGTTCCGTGCTTAGCAACATCGCGCCCCACCCCCTACAGAATGCGCCTTGCGGCCCCTCAACCCCCAAAATGCAGCTTGTGCCCCCACCGAACATACTGAACCCACAATAAATGGTATTTTAAACAAAATAACATACTCTCGGATATTCTTCACGAAAAAAAAACAAAAAAAAAACGGAAGAACTCGTGGAATTGGCGTTTTGAAGCTATATACATTACGAACATTTTCGCAACTTTTGGCTACTTTTTATGTATGTTAAAACAGATATCTATAATCTATTTCTCTCTCAAGTTCATTTTTTTTTTTTAATTACAAATGATTTACGGCCTTCGGAGCCGGAAGGCTTCTATCAAAGATATATATATATATATATATATATATATATATATATATATATATTGAGAGAGAGAGACAGAGACAGAGACAGGGAGAGAGACGAGTTGATAGATGTCTGTTTCAACATACAAGCACGATAATAATTTTCCAGTTAATCCTAATAATTATTTTGTTATTTTTTTTTTATTATTACAATAGATCTGCAGAGCCAAGAAGCCTTGCGGCTACCCGCAGCCATGCAACCCCTAGGGAACTTGCGCCCCACCCCCGCAATTGCGGGGTCTGTAGGGGGCCCCAAGCACGGCCCTGCTTACAACGTTGTGGGATGGCCATGTTTCTCTTTTTTTCATACTTCGGATCGGTTAACGGTTTACTATTCCGTTTTTTCTTTTTTTACTTTTTTTTATTCTGTTAAAGATCTTTCTTTAGACACACACACCAGGCAATGTCATGCAGTTGTAATTAAAATAATTAAAACCGTATTTTTAATAAGAAAAAACTTTAATAAGAAACGTGATCAAAATTTATATAACAAATGTTGTTGCTATTGTTAATTTAACTCAAATTATGAGTGATGTTTCTTTTTTAAAGTCCGTTTAATGCTTTTCTTCGGCTATATTTTAATTGCAAACAGACTCATCAACCCGTCACTCTATGGAAGCATCCACGTAACAGGACCTTACCCGTCAAAAGCCGATAATTGCAAGTACCTGTTGTGGCAGTAGTAGTATAGCAACAGTAAGTGAATTGTTAGTATAAAGTGTACAGTTTTTGTTATTAAAATTTATTTTCTCGTACGATAATTACGTGATTAATCTAATTAAGGTATCAAATTTTACAAGTACTTTTAAAGTACTTGATAACACCAGTCGAAAAGGACATTTTAGCTTAGAATAAATTCATAGATTTAACAAAAAACTAATCGGCGTATAAAAAAGTGCAGTTTTTAAAAAAACTGAGGTCAAATGACGAAAATTTTCTCACTTTTACTCGATGTTAATAACTGATAAAAAAAAAACACTTTTGTTACGTGGTATGATTATATCAGTCAGAGAGAAAAGACGATATATATATTTAATCGGGGCTTCCCTAATGCAACCAAGGCAACAGTATATAGTCAAAAAAGTGCTACGAGTTCTACTAACTACTGTCTTGAGTAGCAGTATAGTGCGCCGTGGCTCATTTAGTAAATTTGGTATTGCGTTCAGCCAGTAAGGTTTCTAGTTTAAAGATGGGTATAAGATTTTTTGTTCTTTTTATGAACCCCATTTCTTTTAAAGTTTTAAAGGCTTCTGTTTCATTAACACGCACGCATGCAGATATCACACAAAAAACGACCAAATAAATAATAATACTAATGCTCGTTCTTTACACGTTTCTCTGAAAAATGCTTGCGTTTTTAAATTTTGTTGGTCATGTTGTAAATAAAGGTGCACTTGAGATTGAAACGATTTTTGATTTGGGATAAAGTATCATCATCATTATCATCATCATGTTACATACACTACATGCTTTCAATGGTTAGTTTGTTTTCTATGATTTAATTAAAATCATCAATAATTATTTTTTTTAATTATTATTTTTATTATTATTATTTACATAAAAATAACAGTATATATATATATATATATATATATATATATATATATATATATACCAACAGCAAAAATAATTCGTAAATTATTGTATGTAGCGAAATCTTTGAGAAAAAAATCTGCTGACTGCTGGTGGAAAGTACAGACAGAAGTTCTGTTTAAAGTGCCGGGCTGGTGAAAGTCATTAACAGTCAACAAAAGAAAGACGGACAGACAGACAAAGTTATATGAATCCAACCCTTTTTAAATGTTTAATATCTAATAAGCGTAGTATACAAAAAATACAAAATATACCTTTCAGTTTTTTGTATGTTTGGGCGTTTTATTTATTTATTTTTATATTTTTAAGAATCGTTGCAATGACAGGTAGTGCGCTCACCCCGACCTCCTCACCTAGGTGGTCGCTACACCATTTTCAACTACAAATATCATTTTTATAAAAAAAAAAAATCTAACTACTCAGAAAACAAAATTAAATAATTAAAAACTTTTTAGTTTTCAAAAGAGAATGTTTTCTCCTAAGCGTTCAATAAAATTAGCTTGCCACAACAAGTCCAGCTGGGAAGTACGTGAAAAGAAAACGGAGTTAGGAAGACTGTTTTGCGTCAATTTTTTCCTAGAGGTGGGGAACTTCCTTATTGTGCTTAAATTATCAGCTTTCAAAATCCCAGTTTTTATCCGCGTGTAAGGATGAAATCGACAGTTGTGAGAATCCGTAGCTATCTGAGCCACAGGACAAGTCACTAAACAACTTGAGGGCGTTTTTTTACTGTTTGAATGTTTGCGAGGGAAACAAACTATACAACCTGAAGCTGGAAAAGTCAATAAAGGCGTTCGTTTTCTGTTGCTATAAAATAAACTGCGTAAAAAAATAAATAAAATTCTCGTATTTATATTCAGTCAGTTTAAATGACATGCGTGATACACGCTTGGGTGATCAGGTCTCGTAAAAAGAGACATGACTGACTGATTTTCCCGCAGTAGGTTGCCATTTCTTTATGCGGTAAACTAAATGTCAACCAAGGCTATAGAACCCAATCTGTCCTATTGTTTAACCCATAGCTGTAGTAAGAATACAGATTAATACCTTTCCGAAGGGTATTTGCGCGTAAGTGAATGCAACGAATTCAACTGGAATTCGAACTTGGCTCTCCAATTTCTCGTTCCGAGACGATATCTCAACGCCCCACAATGCACATCCATAGTCATAGATTCCTGTATCATTAAATAATGTGGTAAATTTCTTACTGAATGGTTATTTACAGCCTTGAGCCAAATTTAGCCTTGTCTACTAAAAATAACTGGAGTAGTTAAAATTTAAGACTTCCCTCACAATTAGACATAATGTGCGTCCTCAGCTGTTCACAATCGCTTAAGCTTTACACCTTACATTTTAAACGGGGGAAGGCGCTCAGTCCCAGGGATTTCAATCCTGCGTCAGCACCTTCCTCATTGCAGTAAGAGAGGTGTAATATCGATGCCAGCATGTAAGTGGTCACGTGAACTGGGCAAAAAAAAAAAAAAATTCTCCTTGGCCCATATTGTATGTGCTTGGCTCTCTCAACGTTTAAAAACGACCTTGTGTCACATCCTGCCTTAGTGGGAGGTCGAGTAAACATACCTGGAAAGGCCAAACTCTCTTGGTGGACTTCGCTACCTTAAAGCGGGTGGGGATTTTGATTTATGCGAAGCGAAGTTTTTAAGGTTTCTTTAGGTTTTTTTTTAGGGGGGTGGGGTATATCCGCCCTAATTTTAAAACTTTTTTTTCAATTTTTATTTTCCGAATAAACCAGGAGAAAATAAAATAAAGTATTTTCCTTTCTGGGGGTTTCTACAAAATAAAAAAATAAACAAATAAAAATGTGACGTCTTTCTTAAGCCTAAGCTACAAAAATTACTACAATTATAATTATTACACAGCTATTCCTACAAACTTGATTATTACTATTTCGTAATGGCTACTGGCTATGGGGTATTTCAGCTTCATCAAGTGATAAAATAGAATCTTTTTTTTTATTTTTTTTTTTTTTTTGTATTTTTAATGACAGATATGTGTTTTTCTGCGATGCCACAGAAAAAACTCAAAGGGCATAAATTGTATGTTTACTTTGCAGTGCGTGATTTTTTTTTTTTTTTCTGGTCAACAACAATAAGTCAACGACGTTGAGCATCCCAATCACCGAGTTGATAAGAAAAATCGCAAAAGTAGATTTTTAATTTTTTAAAAAAGTAGATAATAATTTTTTTTTTTTTACTGCTCCGACCTTGCGAAAGTAAATAAAAATTAATTATAACCTTGATGGGTGAATTTTTAAAAAATGACTAAAAAAAACCGTATGTGAATGTTTAATGAGCTAAAAAAAAAAAAAAAGAAAAAATCCATTAATTTTTTTTAAAATTAAATCCATTAAATTTTAAAACCCATTAAATTTTTTTAAAAATTACTTATATCAATAACATTTTTTAAAGTCTACACGCTAACAAATATAAAATTAAAATTAAATAAGTTAAAAAAATAAAATAAGACCTTGTGGTAGAGATCTCAACTTTAGTTTCTGCTTAACCAAGTGAACTGATCCCTTAGCAGAAGGTTTCCCACTCCCCACTAGTGCCGGGGTTCGAATCTCAACACAGATCAGATTCCAAGACAGACAGGTAAATCACATATTCTTCCAAGTCTGTTAGTTCTTTCTGAGTTTATGGTCGCCACCCCCCCCCCCCCAATAAATAAATAAATAAATAATGCACGTTAAAAATATGGCATTGAAGATTCGCATTATTCATTAAAAGAAAGATTTTTATGGATTATTACGTTCACGGATCGCCTATTATTGAGGAAAGATGAATTAGGTTGATTCCGGATTAAAAACGAGATGACTTGAAAATCAAGAAGAGATAAGTAAGTGAAAGAGTTTTGACATCAAATCAAAACAAAGATCTTTCTTTTTTTTTTTTTCTTTTCTTTTTTTTTTTTTTTTTCCGGGAAGATCAGTTTCTCTAGTAATTAACAAATCCGTTATGGCTCAGTTGGTAAACATGTTTGTTTTTTGTTTTCATGGCTATTTTTCCTAGGCCTTCATCAAACGGTCTTGTACCTATAAAGTCCATAATAATCTAACGTTCTTCTTAGTACTAGTATAAGTATAGTAACAGTTAGTGACAGTACAGTTTTACTATCGATACGAAAGGCAAGTGTGACTTGAGGAGCTGGGGTGGGGGTGGGGAGGAAGACAACTACTATAGCTACTTAGCTGGTTTCTTTTGCTTATACGTTATGAACATCAGCAGCAGCTAGAAGAAAAACAGCATCATCACATTCATCGTCATCATCTTCATCGCCGTTGTAAATAACTTTATTATCATAACAATCATCATCACAACAAGCAGGAATTAAGTGTCAGAATCTTGCAGCAGTAGCAGTCAGTGCCTTGTTACTATTACAACTACCACTACATCATCGTTAATACTACTACTATATAGACGTTTCGACTATTAATACTATTATTACCACAGATCGAAACCGTAATCATAATGTCACACATGGACTTTTAAAATATTTATCTGCATCTATCTACATTAAATTCCTTATAACAAACGCTACAGAGAAAGAGATTTTTACCTATATATTGTCCGTGTGTACTGTTTTTAGTTTTTGATGAAAAGGAAAGACAAACACAACAATCTTTATGTAAATGTGTGTATTATTACATATGTGTGTGTGTCGCTATTGACTTGAGTGTATAAAAAATTAATTAGCAGATAATGACATAACCTTCACTACATTCATACACATAATATGTAAATTACAGTACATACATACATAAACTTTTGACAAAAATGTGTACATGAAAAAAAAAGTATATATTATTTTTCCCACAAAACAAAAAAGGTATATTCAAAAATAATTTAAGCATACCAAGGTAAGCGGGTATATATTTTTTTGTTGTTATTGTTTTTTTATGTTCTATTTGCACACACGCACACACACATCATACATATACACACACGCATGTGCACACACGCATACACACGTGTGTATGTGCGTGCGTTGTTTGTTTTTTGTTTTTTGTTTGTTTTTTTGTTAATTTAAAAAAACAAAAATGTGTTATATGTTTTTCTGTATAGATCGTTTTTTCATATTTTTTTTCTGAATACAATTTCCTAGCCCAGTTTTTTTTTTTTTTTTTTTTTACATAAATTATAGGTTATTACTCATTTATTTATTTATTTATTTTAAGATGACAAAATCTTAAAAGTTCGTAAATTGCCATGACTAAAAAGCTGGAGGGGAATTCATTTTTATTTTATTTTATAATCGATTTTTGCGTGTTTGGGACGATTATAGGTTAGAAAATTCACACACAAACTCACACGGTTTATTTTCATTTGTAAGCGTATTTCTTAAATTTAAAAAAAAATGTAAAAACATTTTTAAAAGATTTCAACTTTCGCTTGTTGCTTTTAAAATGTAGTTTTTACGACGTCGATAGGTTTCAAAGCCAGCTGTTCGGCTTAAATGTTTATTGTTTTCTTTTTAACAGTCAAATCTGACAAATATAATAATTGTTCTTCATTGACCCAATATTTTTTCTATATAACATTTAATTTTTTATTAATTATTTATTTGTTTTTTAATTGACATCATCGTTGATCCCGAGGTAAAAAAAAAAAAAAAAAAAATTCTATTACGGGATCACGTTTTTTTGTTCAAAAACGAATTTCTGTTTTGCCATTCTTCAGCGTTTTTATAGGAAACAATCTTTCACTGACCACATGTTTTTCTCTTGAGAAAAATGTCCCTGGAATTATTCGTACCAAAATCTTCAAGAATATAGACATTATAAGAATTCATTTGCTTTTGTTTTGTTTTTTTTGTTTTTGTTTTTTTATCTTGAAAAAGATCTCAAAGACAATATTTCATACTGCCCAATAGAAGAACATTAAACTTTACACAATATGGATCATCTACCTTTCTCTCCCTCTCTCTCTCTCCCTCTCTCTATCTCTCTCTCTCTCTCTCTCTCTCTTTCACACACACTCCTTCACTCTCTCAATCTCTCTCTCTTTCTCACTCACTCACTCTCTCACTTTCACTATTTACAACTAAGACGTGAAATTGCCATCAGGCTCGACATCTGTTTTTACTTTTTACAATATATTTTATGTTTCTGGTCTATTGTAATGTAAGACAATATTTTTATATTCTATATTTTTTCTGAGGTTTCTCATTAAGTAAATTATTTTACATGGCTTCTGTTTTTAAAATAAAATAAAACAAAAAACAAATAAAAAAACGTAGAAACAGGCGCATAAAGTGTTGTAAAAAGATAGACGTCTCTATAGGTGAATTTATAAATAGAATTAAAAATCAATAGTAACAGAGAAAGTAATACACTTTTATATACTTTATAAAAAATATACTCATGCCAATAGTAATAATAATGGGGGAAGGGTATAAAAATTAAAAATAATCAGCAACCCCACTCTAAAGTCTAAATAAGATGTTTTTTACTACCGTTTTTTTTTGTTTGTTTTTTCTTTTCATTTTTTTTTTAAAATTTTAGTTTTGCCTTCGATTTTTTTTTTCTGTCTTTTTTTTTGTTACACGTTATTTCATTTTATTACATCATTTAATTTTGACGCACGCCTTAGAATTTCATTGATTCAGTCTTTTCTTTTCTTTTTTTTTTTTCTTTTTTTTACACTGGCGCCTTTTACAGTACACGCACTCACTAAACCTACTCACCTACGTTCTTACTTCTACTTACCTACATTTACCATTACAAAACAGTAAAACACTCAAAAAATAAAAGACAGTAGTAAGTAAATGAATGTTGACAGATTGAAAAATCTGTTCGCAAACTTTGAAACAGACACACGCTCTGTGTGTGTTAAAGAGAGAAAACGTAAATTGTAAAGAAAAAAATACTATTTCTCAGTCTTGTTACGCGATCGGTTCTTAGTTTTTCTGGGTTTGTATGCTTTTTCAAAGAGGCCAGCTCCCAGACTTATTGTGTGCCATTATTAGCACCAGCAGGTTTTCTGGCTTCTTAAATTTTCTTACTGTCCTTTTTAAAAGTGTTACAGTTTATCAAATCGATAAAAGTATGATCACCCACTCCTATCTCCACCACAAACCTTCTTTCAGCGCAAGTGAAAAATACAAGCTTTACACAGTCAGTACCCAACAGCAAAAAAAAAAAAAAAAAAAAGCACAAATAATGAAAAAAATCAGAAGAACCATGCCGATTTCTAATCTCTTTTTTTTCCGTGTCGACTATAACTGCGGTTGTAATTAAAACGAAGCAAAATGAGTGTAAGTCCCAAGGTATGTGTGTTAGATGTGATGAGTTTCCACGTGTAAAATATCTCGTATATGATGAAAAGAATACCTCGTAATTGTCCATTTGAGCGTGTTCACGTGTGTCAATCACAATTCATCTATCTATCTATCTATCTATCTATCTATCTATGTCTGTTGATGATAGCCATGTCAGTCTGTTTATCTACCTAGGTCTGTTCATATTTACCCATGTTAATCTATTGTAGTAAGTCTCTAGTGTTTATCTATCTATCTATCTATCTATCTATCTATCTATATAGTTCTGTTAACATCCATATGCCATAAAAAGTCGTTGAAATTGTTCTTAATGTTATATACCGGATCATTTTGTTTGAGAAACATTATTTTTTCTGGCTATCTTCCCTGGGTACATTTAAAAGCCAACGTCCAGTTATTTAATTTTTAATTTACTTTTTAATCTTTCTTTCATTAAAATAATTTAATCAATTTATTTGTCAGTATTCCTTTTCATTTTGCTAAATAAGAATTTTATGAGATAAAAGTGAGTATAAAATTGAAATGAACTTTTTTTCGTTTTATTTTGTTTGTTTTTTGTTTTGTTTTGTTTTTTACTTAAATTAACGTAAAACACGTGGATCTCCCATATTCCCTGTTTGCATCTTCGTACGTGTCAACGTCTCTAATTTTTTTTTTATTGAAAAAAATTAATATTTCACAGACGCACATGCATGTTGTACATATGTTCCTATGTTGTTGTGTGGGTGGGTATATAACTGGACAATGATTGGTAAATTTCAATAAAAAAAGATATGAAAAATGTGTGGATAGAATTTATATAAGTGTTGTGTAGCTAATAATTCATGTAAATATTTAACTTTAAATGTTTAGGTGTGGGAAATTATAAAAAATGGAAATATGGACTAAAATTTAAAAAAAAAACACAGATGAAAAAGACAAAAAAATTAAATTTAAATAAACATTTGGGGCAGAATAGAATTAAAAAAACATGATATGTAGTTTTTATGTGAAAAAGTAAACGGAAAATCCAGTGGTTTCGGAATTTCGTCACAATCACATAGAGAGATGCGTTAAAAAAAAAAAAAAAGCAAAAAAAGCTCCACGGTTTGAATACTCTTTTTTAGTTTTAAAGCAAAGACGAAAGCTGTAGTATAGTAAAAATTCTTTTAGTTGCTTTATTTATTATTTCATTTTCATGTATAAATTTCGGCGTATATACAAGCAAGAAAAAAAAATAACAACAGAATAAGAAACGAGCTTTCTGTTATTAGAAATGAGAGATAAGCATTAATGTGAGAGAACATAGTAAGTGAGGATGGGTAAAAGTACTGTAAACACGGGAGATTTTCCGTCTTGCGGTGCTAGGGATTATGTTTAAAAAGTAAAATCAACTCGAAAATGATACTATTTTTCTTATTTGGTTTTATTTATTTTTTATTCTATTTATTTATTTATTTATTATTTTTGTAATACAACTTAATCCATGTCAAGCAATCTACGGGTACCCCGTCCCTAAAGTATTTAACTTTGGCTGAAATTCTAACGAAATAGTCTTCATGGAA
>JBBBDQ010001001.1:737500-750000 GCA_037127315.1 Ascarosepion bandense
ATATATATATATATATATATATATTGAGACAGAGACAGAGAGAGAGAGAGAGAGAGAGAGACGGATATATATTCGTCCGCCGTCTTTGCTACGAATGATGCGACTTTTACAAGCACTCCATCCTACTTCTTTTTCCAACAACAAAAAAGTAAAATAAAAAAGCCAGCCTCTTTTCTTGTCTCTTTCTCTCTCTCTCTCTCTCTCTCTCTCTCTCTCACACACACACACACACACACACACACACATACACACTTATTATTATATTACTTCTGTTTGCTTTTAAATGTAGCAAGCTGGCCATCTTTACAATCTTGTATGAATACAAGAATTGGGATTCAGCCTCACAAAATGACTCATCTTTGAAAAAATCAAGTCGTTAGGAGAGATTAAATTATAAATACTTACTCGCATAGAAATGTGTGTGTACTATAAATCATACGTGTATCTTCGTGTGTCCGTAAATGTATTACAAAATATATTCTTTTAATAATTTTATTTTCTTTTTCTTCTTTTTACATGAGGGGCTGTGTGTCTCTTGATGAAGTAGACAATGCATCATATTGAAGAGACGGAAAAAAAACATCTCCCTTTTTGTTTTGCTTTTTTCTGTTTTCTTTTTTCCTTTTTTAAATATTGTGGTGTCAGAGTCGACTATAACATTAAAATGTAGAGTTAAATTTTTTTAATTAAAAAAAGACAGAAAAAAATACTACATTAAATTTTCGCACACAGTTACACACATACCAATTATCAGCTATCATATTTTTAGTACCCGTCGGGAGAAGAAAAAAATATGCAGACGACATACAAGTGACAAATAGTCAAATAAAAACTAATCACAACCGTTTGTTTAGTAATAAACTTTTTTTTTACGATACTGAAGAAAAATGTTATTGTTAAAGTAACTAATACTGAATATACAAAAATGAAAAAACTTTTGAACGTAACTCTAACTTGAATTACTATGTTTTTTTGTTTGATATTAAGTTGTTCATGACACAACTAACTTGAACAATTGTCGTCTTTTTGTGTGCTATTCAAGGCAGACCAAATATCACTCTGCCCAAAAATATATCACTTTCATTTACAGAAATGTAAAATTAGATAAATGCGAGGGAATCCGAAAAAAAAAAGTATCAAAAAGTGGACTTGATTTGAAAGTATTTATTCTCTCTCTCTCTCTCTCTCTCTCTCTCTCTCTCTCTCTCTCTCTCTCTCTAACAGTCGGTCACCTCAACCTCAGTTTGTTTGTTTATTTATTTAACATAGTGGGGGGTCAGTTTTTTGCCTCATCGGCCTGGTCATATCATCTTCTTAACACAGAACAGTTGAAAAGTACTACCTGTACTAATAATAAAGTACTTAGGCGCACGCTTTAAAAAAATAACGTCAGGGACTCTTTTAGGGAGATTTTACTGTATTTTTTAGTCCCTCTGATTTCATCCTCTTAAAAAAATAACAACACGCACAGAATTTATATAAGGCACTTGTGCGCGCACACTCATACATTTACTTATTTTATATTTTTTTAATTTGATTTCTTCTTTTTTTCTTTTTTCTTTTTTTTTTTTGTTTGTATTAAAAGATAATTATTTTTACTCGGGTTCGTATGGAAAGAAAAGAAACAGAAGTTGTGTGGGAGGGAGCAGAGCACTTGATTAAAAATACGGACCAGGAGTAATGGTTGAAAAGAATGTAAGATAATTTTTAAAGCATAGATTCCCTCAGTAATAGGTTAAAGTTCTTCATATGTACGTATATTTGGAATTTTATTCTAAGAAAGAAAGAAAGAAAAAAGTTTTATGTCTGTTGGTGAAAAAGAAGAATTTCGTAGTTACAGCTGATTTAGTCTTCGTGAAATGCTTAAAGACATTTTTGGCATTTTAAATATTTCAATCAATTTTAACTGAAGAGAGATCAAGAAATAAATTATTTAAAAAACGAATAAAAAACGGATTAGTATTGAAATTACATTTTTTAATCGCCATGTCCCTTTTGGACGTAGGCAATCATAACCCTCTACATAACTTTTAGTTTTCTTTATTAAATTGCTATGACTTCGTGGGAAAGATATCAGAGTGGCTTCACGTTGCCTTTTCCAAAGTTTTAAATTCAAAGTAGTCTTTCTCCTAGACCGGCTGCTAACCAAGGCTAAAAAAGATCCGTTCATAAACTATAGCTAAAAAATATGGAAGAAAAGATGGATTCATTCCTTCTTCAACTGATTAAGCTGTTTTTGTCTTGTTTTGTTTTTTGTATATTTTTAACCCGTTTTGCATATTCTGCTTTTGGTGACTGTTACTCAGTGTCAACACATTCGTTCAATCATCATTTGTTTTTTATTGTGACTAGAAAGAAAGAAGTTTATTAATTATTAAAATTTAAAAACGTTCATGCGAAATTAATATAGCTGAACTCTGAAGTTAGTAACAATATTTATTTCGTATTCAATTTTTTTATATTCATTTATGTATTTGCCCATCAATACGTGCGAATTCAAATATACACACGCACACGTGTAAAATGATTAACTGGTTTCATACGTAAAATAAAAAAATTAAATAATAAAAAAAAAGTTGCTTCTTCAGGTCATTAAATTTCTATAATATTTTTAAACTGGTAGTCTTTTACAGGTTGGAAAAGGCATATGCTTTTCTCTTCTTCTTTTTTTTTTTTTTAACTCGGTAGAAAACTTTAAAAAAAAGTAAAATACCGAAAATAGCATGTCGTAAAAGTAGACTGATCCGTTTCGCCATTAGACGATGATAGATTAAAAACGAAAAAAGATGCTTGATATCCTTTCTTCCTTGTCACCAGAGACTAGGCATTGTATGGTTTGGGGGGAGGTGAATGGTTTGCATTTGCTCGGAACATTTATAAAGAAGTGGTCCCAAAAGGAATGTGATGCTATTTGCGTTGACGTCACGTCCAGACTTTAAAGAAGTTATTTCAATTTGAAAGAAAAAATGAGCTTATTTTAATTAATAATAATACTAAATACTAATAATAATAACAGGAAAAAGCTATAAAAATAAACTTGTGATAATTATGTCATCAAGTAATACCACTTGTCATGTGATATGTTCATTTTAAAACAAACGCATTTTGATGGTTAATAATAATAATAATAATAATAATAATAATAATAATAATGTCTAAGTTCATTTATTTTTTTATTTTTTATTAAAATAAAAATATCGTATTATGGTTATCCATTCTTTTAAATTCAAGCGACATCCTTAAGTCTGGACATGACGTCAGAGCATACGTCACTACATTCCTCTTCGGATGATTTTAGAAGTAGCGATTTCTTCATTAACAGTTTGAAAGTTTTAATTTTGTTTTCATTAGAAAAAGGAAAAATATTTTTAGAGTAATAAATATACGATAGCAGGTTTAAAACAAAATTGTGAAATCATGTATTAATGTGTGTGTACTGTTAGTGTTATTAATATTTACAAATCTTGAATTAATAGTGGCACTAGGTCACAAAAAATTGAGCAACCAGGTAAGATAGAACGCAGTATTCAGTTGTAAAGGTTCACCAGAGTAGCTCATTCACCATTACCTCACTACGAATCGTCCTAACTGCTCTGTTCCAATTATGACATAAAGATTGATTTTAATTCTCGTGGCGAAGGGCAGGGATTGAACCTGGGTTTAAAGAGAACTGCTCCTGGAGAAACAGGAATTTTTTTTTTTAAATTAAATCAGAAAAAAAAATTTCCACAGACGGATCGGTGTCATGTATAGTAAAGAAAAATGGTCCGACTATATTGACAACCAAAACTTGGACAACTATTGATTATTATCAATTTCAGATTTTACAAGTATATAAATATTCTATTTTCAAGAGAAGTAGAAAGATTGCAGTGCCCATGTTATTCTTATAGTGTGTTCGCTTTGAAAATCAGCATTCGAAATCCTGGGAGTTTTTAGTGGGTTAGAGGAATATTTACATATTTTTAGTGGGTTGGAGGAATATTTACATATTTCCCAACACCACAGTTGATGAGTGTCCAAACGAAAATAAAATGCTGATATTCAACGCAAGAAGGTTAGTCTTCCTCACTTAGAAAAATAACGCTACACAATCTTCTTACTGTCATTATGCCTTAAATTTGACCTTGTGGTAAACAAAGCTTCGGATAGATAGATAGATAGATAGATAGATAGATAGATAGATAACAAGATAGATAGATAGATAGATAGATAGATAGATAGAATAAGAGATATAGGTAGATAGATAGATAACAAGAGATATAGGATAGATAGATAGATAACAAGAGATATAGGATAGATAGATAGATAACAAGAGATATAGATAGATAGATAGATAACAAGAGATAGATAGATAGATAGATAGATAACAAGAGATAGATAGGTAGATAGATAGATAACAAGAGATATAGATAGATAGATAGATAGATAGATAGATAGATAGATAGATAGATAGATAGATAGATAAGTAGATATAGGTAGATATATAGATAACAAGAGATATAGGTAGATAGATAGATAGAATAGATAGATAGATAGATAGATAGATAGATAGATAGATAGATAACAAGGTAGATAGATAGGTAGATAGATAGATAGATAACAAGAGATATAGGTAGATAGATAGATAGATAGATAGATAGATAGATAGATAGGATAGGATAGGTAGGTAGGTAGGTAGGTAGGTAGGTATTTTAGATAGATTTACCATAGATAAAAAGCAAAATCGTAAGGAAGAAGTTGATTATTAAAACAAAAGTAAAAAAAAATAATTTGTATGCGGTATGGGTACGTGTGCAAGCAAGACGTTTTTTGTTGCGATTTTTTTTGTTTTTTTTTATTTTTTTATAATTGGGGAATCATTTAGATGTATGTGCGTATTATTATCCATTTGTTTGACTGACAATGCGTACCCGATTTAAAATTTCTAATTTCGTTTCATTTTCCTATTGCCATATATTGAATAAAGTAGTGTGTAGTGGTTATTGATGGGTGGGGGTAGGGGGCATGACTGATTTCTCTCTAGGGAGCTAGGAAGTATATAAGCAAAAATAAATAGGCGGCAATGGGTTTCATGTTTTTTTTTGTTTTTTTTTGTTTTTTGTTTTTTTTATCAAATAAAATTATTATTTTTTTTAAATTAAAAAGAAAATGAAAGTCCGATTCGCCCAACTTGAAACTTGGGAATAACGACAAATAATGCCAAATTTTGAAATAAAATGCGCGTCAGTAAAACTCATCGTCATCGTAGTAAATTGATTGCATAAGAAGTTGAATTACATATCAGATCTCAATATATATGACATATCTAAATATTTTCTAAGATCCGTTTGGGAAAGAAATGATTTTTATTGTGTACAGACACAATCGTTTCTTTCTACAAAATATTCTTTTTTGATTTTTTCAACAAAATAGTACGCATACTTTATGAACAGAGGGAATATATACGTATATATTCGATTAGATATCGCACACGTGTAAAAATGATGTATATGAATTAGCGTTCCTTTTAGTTTTAAGCATATTTAAATCTGCCTGTGTTAAGTAGATATGGAAGAATATCGCCATCAAAATATTTCGCTATTATTTGTTACATATGAAAAAAGTTAATAATAAATTCAGTAATTTTTTTTTTTTTTTTTTTTTTTGATTGGCTCTCTGGTTTTTGAAAATGCACTCTGTACCTGGGTGGTTTCAAAAATCCAGTCTTATCCGGTCGTCCTCATATTCCAGTGAAAAATAACTACGTAGGTGTAGGTAGATATTACCGTGGCGTTTATCACTCATAAGACTTCCAGTGTTACACTGATCGTACTGTGTATTGGAGGTAAAATGGCTTTGCCTACAGACTAAGACTTTTTGCGATCGAATAAGATTCGACCCCGGGCCAGTGGCTGGCTTTAACACACACACATACACACACACGCACACATACCTATAACACATTTTGGAGAAATGCAGATTATAAAGCAGTCTTTGAACCGTTTTGATAAGCAATTAATTAAATTTACCAAAATTCTTTAAAAACACACACACACACACACACACACACACACACACACACAATAAGAACTATGAAAAACGGTTTATTTTTTACTAAGTCATTACTTTCACTTTCCCCCGATTTAAATCTGTAACAAACAAGACCGGATTATGACCTTTTGGGGTCCCTAGACTACTTAAATGATAGGGTCCCTCTTCAGACGGATCCACCCTCTAACTCTCTCGCACCCGTTTTGGATATTTTTTTTACTCGTGATATATTTTAGCAATATTTACATAGAATGAAAAAAAATCCTTTAAACCAGAATAGCTATCTTTTTGTTTCTCAATAAAATATTATTTCAGAAATCCGTATATTTTGCTATTAATTACAAATAAAAAACAAACGAAACAATGTTTTTATAAGTAGCATAAAACAATGAAAATAAATATGAGTTTATCATATTGACATCATTTCAGTTTATGAAACTATTTAGAAGTTATAACATCTACACAATTAAAATCACTGATTTATGAAAATTTCTAAGATTTAAAACATTTTTGAACTAAAATCAAATATGTTATCTGTTTGAAACACAATGATATAAACTTAAAAGCATTTTTTTTAATTTGCTTCCTGCAAAGTCAAACAAATATGAGTCTATCATATCATTTTAGTTTATGAAACTACTTAGAAATTATAACGTATAGAAAATTAAAATTATTGATTGCATTATAAATGTTTGATGGGTCCTAAGGCGGAAGCCTATACTAGCCTAAAGGGATAATCCGACCCTAACTACTATCAATCTTTTAGTCTTTCTTTTATTATTATTATTATTATTATTAAATGAATTTATTAATGAAATCCGATGGGCAGTGCAGCTAATTAAAAAAAAATCATAATCATACCTCATGGCTGGAGAAATCAAGAACTTTACAACTCTCTCTCTCTCTCTCTCTCTCTCTCTCTCTCTCTCTCTCTCTCTCTCTCTCTCTCTCTTTCTACCCCGCCCCCGATAATTTATAAGGAGGCCCATCAGCACTGCACTTGTAAGCTCAATTCGTCCACTCTTAATTCAACGGTTCTAGCTGGTCCTTTTTTGCACACGCCAAACCGCTCTTAATCCGTTCGGACCTTCATTTATATATTTTTAAAATCATTTTTACAGATTATCAAAGACTTTACTATTTTACACAACTATATGAATCACAGAGCGGAATTCGATTTAAGAATAGTAATACACTGGGTTTGTTGGTCATGGCTCGAACTTGATCCACCAGCTTTAATGTCAACATGACGAGTCAATGATTCCTCGTCTTTACGCAACGAGCCACAACTCTAAATGATGTTATTTTTTTCTTTTTCTTAGATGAATGGTTATCGTTTCGTATTAGTTTCAAACATGTACTAGTCAAAGTTTTGTTTGATATAACAGGTGACACAAAAAAGTTGACTGTTAGTGTTACGAAAAAAAAAATGTGATATATTTCTATTAAGTTGTGTGTATTAATCTCTCTTTCTCTCCCTAACTTATAATTCCTTTCTCTGTTTTTCTTTTCTTAAATGTTTGGGAAGCTTTAAAGAATTTAGGTACCGTAGTATACACTCGCCTATCATGCGACTTTTTAAGGCCTAATTTTGAAGATAATTTTAAGGGGGTCGCATCATAGATATATTATCGTATGTACTGTTGTTGTGTAAATGCGTTCCTCTTAAAATTAGCTTCGAAATTAGGTCTTCAAAGGTCGCATGATACTCGGCGACTCTCGAGTAAGGTAGATAGATATATCATGTTATCAATTATTCAATAATTGCCATTTATTTGAAAAATAACAAACGATTGTTGTGATCTTTTTAGAGACCATGCATGCTTCAATGGTTTGATTCAAATTTTTTTCGTCAATCAGTTCTCGTTTTGTTTTCAACTCTTTCTTTTTTTTTCTCTTTTTTATCTATAAAAATAATAGCAACCAATTCTTCCTTCTTTATTTTGTTTACAACCTTAAATATTTTGTCGATAGACCAAGAAAATTTAAAAACAGGTCCTGAGAACTTGTGTAATTTTAGTAAAAAGTTCACGTGAACTATTTGAAAAGCCCTTGAAGCCTTTCACTGGCCTCCTTTTTTTTTTATATATAAAATCTATACGGATACCCTGTGCGACAAGTTCACACTACAGATTCCAGAATATTTTATTTAAATTAAATAAATTATAATTCAATGGCACAAAAAGCTGCTTCGCCTCCAGTTTTTGTCATGATTAAAAATCCATGCCGCTATCTATTATTCTTCTTGATTTAAAAACGTCGTTACCAGCCTAAAAAAAATTGTGTGCCTTTAAAAGATTCGCGTAGAAATTTGATTTGCTTGTTTAAGCACTAAAAACGAAAGTGAAAAGAGAGAGTTTTAATATTGTGAGCTAGGAAAAATGAGGGTTGTTTTGGTATTTTTAAAAACTTTAAGTATCCGACTACCCGGTTATATCCGGCTACAGGACAATGTCTGACAAGTTACGACTTGTGCACTTGTGTTACGCGATGGCTATCACCACTTGCATATGTGACCGCCCCCCCCCTAAAGCACAATAATAGTAACTGACTCTGACACATGTTTAACTAACTAGTTTTAGCGTATATGTTGTAAGTTCATTGTGGGTCAAAATATTGCTCGGTTCCCTTGGCCTTTTGTCGCAGACACCAGGCGAATGCTCCTGCACTTTCTCGTTTTATTGCAATGGGAAGGTGTTGTCTGGGAAACGGATCCTCGGTCACGAGGCTTCAGTTAATTGTTGGCTTTAGATCACAAATGACCGGAAGCCAGAAAGCGATCACCTGTGTATGCAGACCGGTTTTGTAGTTTTTCTCTTTTTTTATGTAAATGAATGATATTAATGTAACCCTGGTGATGTACGGAACAATATATATGTAATGACATGTGTATATGTGTGTGTCATTGAGTATATGAGAGTGTGTGTGAGAGTAGAGTTTATGTGAGAGAAAAAAGTGTGTGTGTATGTGAGAGTCTGTGTGAATAAACTTGTTAATTATAAGTAATAATGAAATGTGTCAGTGAGAGAGAGATTGTGTGTGTGTGAGAGAAAGAGAGAATATGTGCTTGTGAGAGGGAGTGTGTGTGTATGTGCGTGTATGAAGGGAAGTGAGAGTGTGTTTGTCTTTGCGTGAGAGATGGATATAGATAGTGTGTGTCTGTGAGTGTATGTCTGTATATATACACTTGTTAATTTACAATGACGCTTGCACTTTTGTGTGTGTGTGTGTGTGTGTGTGTGTGTGTGTGTGTGTGTGTGTGTGTGTGTGTGTGTGTGTGTGTGTGTGTGGTAAGTATCAGAAAGAAAAAATTCAATTTGTCGACAGATATGAATTGTTTTTCTTATAGCTTTTAAAATACCTACCGCAAAGAAAGATTGACTAAAATTAATAATCTAAGCCCGCACAGACATCTACATTTTTATATATATACCTTTTTCGGTAAACTACTTCCAGCCTTTTTTTATTTTGCTTGTTCGTTCAAAACGGAACAACCAGGAATCGATCAGACGACAACTTGGATTATTCCGGCGCCCTATTTTAGACTTTTCTTTTTACTAGACGTAAATACACGCGCATTTTACCTAAACGCTTGTGCCGACTCTTGTGCTAAAAATATATGCATATTGTTTATGATATTTAATCATTCAATGTATATAATGCAAGATATTTCTTTTAGAGTTTGGTATTTGGTTAGTTTAACGTTTTAAATGCAATTCCGCAATTTCAAAATGCATAAAAATTTGCATCAAATTCCATACCAAATTGAATATTTTTGCGCTGTTAATCATTTACCAATTGAATAAAGTGATAAAAAATAAATACAATAAGTAATTTAGCTGTTTCTAGTGTATGTGTGTGTGTGTGTGTGTGTGTGTGTGTGTGTGTGTGTGTGTGTGTGTGTGTGTGTGTGTCACTGTGATTGTATTATCACCAAACTTGAGGTATTTTTGTACAACGAAACTAGTTGGGACATAGTGAAACAGACAGGGTTTTTTACACCATTCGAATTCATGATAACGCACCGACATACGTCGTTTTATAGGCGTCAAATTGTAGATATTTTTAAGTTAACCGATCAGAAAGGTGGATTTTAGAAGAACCTGGACTGGATCCAAAACGAAGGTTCCCTCTTTACGTTTTTTTTTTTTTTTCAAAGTTGGAGTATACGACATCTTGAAAAAAAAAAAAAAAAAAAAAGAATACATTTTTTTAGTTTTGTCTAACGTAACTATCAGTTTATCACACTATCGGCAAGACCCACAAAAAAGCGCCTGTATGTTTTATCGGGATTGTGTGTTGTCTGTCATGAAATCGCGTCGCTTGTAAAAATCAGATTTCGTAAGAAAAAGATTAGAACGAGTTATGTAGATATAATGATTACCTGTAATCCTGCATACACATATCATATACACACGAAGCCATATACGGGTAAAAATTATACCCCAAATACGAAAACGTTTCTAAATGGATGGATACCGGGGTAGTATTGAAAAATGGATATGAATGGGTGCTGAAAATTTCTCGGATCGACCAAGAAGCACTTTTCTTCTAGTATAAAAAAATAAATAGATAAATAAAATAAAATCTGAGGTTTGGTAGAATGTAGGAAGTCATTCAGGCTGAGAACTTTTCAGTACCATAAGTACAGATATGTATGTATTCATATAGAAATGTAAATATAAATTATCATCATATGTATTGCTATGATAGATAGATAGATAGATAGATAGATAGATAGATAGATAGATAGATAGATAGATGATTTTTTAAGCGCCGCTTAGATGTGGCAGAAGGCCGAAAGTATGGGGTACCCAGTGAGGGTCGAACTCACTACTCAGTTGTAGGCTCTAGCAAGACAAACTTGCTAAACATTACACCACGCCGAGGTGCCCCATAGATAGATAGATAGATAGATAGATAGATAGATAGATATGAACAGACCTTAGATAGATAGATAGATAGATAGATAGATAGATAGATAGATAGATAGATAGATAGATAGATAGATATGAACAGACCATAGATAGATAGATAGATAGATATGAACAGACCAGATAGATAGATAGATAGATAGATAGATAGATAGATAGATATGAACAGACCATGATAGATAGATAGATAGATAGATAGATAGATAGATAGATAGATAGATGTGAACAGACCTTAGATAGATAGATGTGAACAGACCTTAGATAGATAGATGTGAACAGACCTTAGATAGATAGATATGAACAGACCTTAGATAGATAGATAGATAGATAGATAGATAGATAGATAGATAGATAGATGTGAACAGACCTTAGATAGATAGATGTGAACAGACCTTAGATAGATAGATGTGAACAGACCTTAGATAGATAGATGTGAACAGACCTTAGATAGATAGATAGATAGATAGATAGATAGATAGATAGATAGATAGATAGATAGATAAGACTAGGAATAAGATAAAACACTTCAGTAGGAAATGAGATAAAAATGGTTACAGTTTTCGAAAAAGTATTTAAAAAATATATTCAAATTAAAAAAAAAGAAAGAGCTGCAATAAAAAATAGCAAAATATTTGAATACAAGTTTTAAAATATAAAAATTATGTACGTTTTGTTAAAGCCAAGTGTTAAAAATGGAAGATAAGTAAAAAAAACAAACAAACAAACAAAAAAGGGCTGTGATTTTGCAGACAAGCAGCGAAAAAGGCAAAAGGGCATTGTTGTTTTAAGAAAGGGTTACATATTCTTAGTTTGAGTTAATTTCCTGCTCATTGACGACTACAGGGGTCATCTATCACCAATCATTATCTCCAGTTTGTATTGATTGACTGACAAATATTCATTCATTTTTTTAAAACATTCCATGTCTCTTTTCCTGAACCTGCTAACACTACAGTACAAGGATGATGTTGCCTGCATCCCCTGGGGGTGTCGGGATGAGCTTGCTGTAAAGAGAAAGATAACATGAGAGAGAGCGAGAGAGAAAGAGAGAAAGATTTCTTAGTTTCGTCTGGCACAGGGCTATGCGTGTGTAGTATATAGATAGTTTCGAATAAAAACAGTAGCACTAGTCTACTAGCTAGTTAACTATTATATTTACAGAAAGGTGGTTACTTAAATATTTACCGAGCCTAGCTTAATATGACACAAGGCCACAATAGGCTTGCTCATTAGAAACGAGCTCTCCCAACGAATTATTGTACAAAACGAACTTGGCAATCATTTCGCTACAGTAGGTACTCATTCCCTAATATATATATATATATATGTGTGTGTGTGTGTGTGTGTGTGTGTGTGTGTGAGGATTAATTTTTTCACAGCTTAACTGTTTTGAGGCTATTCAAAGCCGAAACATATTTTGAATGGTAAGAATAATTCTGCTTTTTTTTAAGTGAATATAACATTAACAATTTTTTGAAAGTAACAATGATTTTTCCAGTTCTACTACGCAGAGAAGACTAAAAAGGATTCATA
>JBBBDQ010001001.1:752500-762500 GCA_037127315.1 Ascarosepion bandense
CATAGAGAGAGAGAAAGACATAAATATCTAAATAGAAGTTGATTTTCTAAGTGCCACTTAGGTGTGGTACAAGGTTGAAAGTATGGGGTACCCAGTGAAGATCGAACTCACTACTCAGTTGCAACTGGTTCTTAGCGAGACAAACTTGCTAACCATTATACCACACCGAGGTGCCCTAAGGCAAAGTTGATTTAATAAGAAGCGCTGCTTCGATGTGGCACAAGGTCGAAAGTATAAGATCGAACCTCGCGAGTCAACCTTCGTAACCATACACCACGTCGAGGTGCCCAGATAGATAGATGCAAACTGAAAATTAAGATGCATTTTCTTTCATAATCTATTTTTTACTGTCTTTTTCCGCATGTATATTTGCGGTGGAGGACGTGTTATGATATTCAATTATTCCCTGCAGATCATTATCACTGTGTAGTGTAATGAGTTCTGTCCTCACTGGGTGCCCCACAGTTATTGCCTTCGTCCCAAACTAAGCTATATGATTTTACCGAATTATTTCAGAAATATCAATCACATCGCTAAATGAACAATGAAGATAACATGACATTATCTCTAAGAAGACTTTTTTCTTCTCATAATGTAACGCACATGTGCGTGTGATACGACGAGACGTCTAGCAATTGTAAAAAGAGGAAGATACAATGAATTAGACTATGGAAGAGAAAGAATGAGTAATGATTTTAAAAAAAAAACACTCTTAGCAACGAGTGCAGCAACTGAAAAAAAAGACGACCTCAAAAAATCTGTAGCGATTAATTGAAAATCGACGGTCCCTCTTACTGTTGCGACTGTTCGTCTTGACGTGACTTTTGGTGTCATTTACGGAAATATTATAAAAAAAATATATGAAAATAATAGCGAGAGCGAAGAATTATACTGAAAAGTGAAAATTGAAAAAAAAAAAAAATTAAATAACGATGAATGTATCCAAGTAAAGAAATGTTCCTTTATCGTTCATACTTATTTGCTATTGTGCAACTCTGTCGATTATAAGTCAATCTTTTTAGAATAGCTGAATGAACCTAGCCAAGGTTGTACAAAAAACCTTCCTGATGAAGAACAAAGCATTTCAACTGAAACGTCGGCTTTTGTGATTGATGCTAATTTTTAATAATAATATTTTTTTTAATTCATTCTTTTTTATTATTTTTTATCTCATTTTTCTTTTCATTTATTTTTATTTTACTTTTTTCTTTTTAGAAAATAAGGTCAAACCTTTTCTTAAGCACAAAAATTATCAAGTTCTGTTTGTTTATCATGGAAAAAAATTAATTAAATTTTTTGACAACTTCCCATATATGAATTTAATAAAGAAACTTGTTGAATATGGTTTGGATCAAAATTTTCTTTTGAAATCTCATAGTACTAGAAACAAAAAAACAATTTCTATATATTTTGCATTAAATTTTAACGCCTTAAAATTTTAAGAGTTTAGAGAACGTGTTTTTGTCGTACGGTGAAAAGTATAGATTTTTAAAAAGTAAAATCAAAATTTTTTTTTTTTTTTTTCGTATCAAGCGACTTATTTCTTTCATTTTGTAAAATTAGAGATTCATTTTTTTATTTTTTATTCATTTATCCTATTGTTTATTCAACTTAATACAAATTATATAAAACTTAAAAACTCCATACACATCCGCTGGGTGGGATATAAGTGCAATCTTAATTGTATATACACATATGTATGTATGCATTTATGCATGAGTGTATGTATGCATACACAGGAAGCATTGTTTTCGTAAGAACAGCAGCCGCTGTGAATAGGATATTTAAATTATTGTAATTACCCGCTATTATTTGAGATAATTTAATGTGTCTATATCCAACGTAATCGGTTCTTCAAACATAATTTTTAGGAGAAATGGGGGGGGGGGCTTTTCCTTCCTTACAATTTTTTTCTTTCTTTTTTTTTTCTTTCTATTTCCATTTCAAGGAATTTCTTCAATCCGAATTTATAAAAAGATATTTTGAAAATGTTAATAAACATATGTATAAAATATGATTTTCTTATATTTTACATAAATAAATAAGTTTTTTTTTTTGTTTTTTGTTTTTTGTTTTTTACATTATATTTATTTTTTCCTTTCCTTTTCTTTCTTTCTTTCTTTCATTTTTCCTGAAGAATTAGTGGGTGGGGTAGTTGTTATTATTTTCCATTATTTTGTACGCTTCACAAGTTTTAATGAACATATTTTGGGCACCGTACCAAATTCGATTTTACTAAAAAGTTTTATAAAAAAAAATAATTTAAAAATGAAATAATATGCCTAAATAAAACGAAACTCTTGTCAGATAAAATGGAAACAAAAAAAAAAGATTTATCATTAAAATTTACACGAACTGAAACTTAAAAAAAAGTTAAAAACTTATTCACAAAACAAGAAGCAAATGCACATTTAACCGACTTGGAATTTAAGATTATCAATAAAATGTTATGTATTTGGTTATTCTTCACGATTCATTTTTTTTAAAGAAATTTACTCAATCTTACATCAGAAAATTAATTCATCATTGATTCTTTGACAAAAAAATAATTTTTATCTGCGTATGTACACAATATGAATTTAATTTGGGTAACTAAACTATAGTGTACAATGCATGCGTATTTATTTATTTTTATGAATATAAATATTAAATATTTTACTTTGTAAGAGCGTATGTACGTATATATATATATACGCGAGCGTGTGTGTGTGTGTGTCTGTGTATGTCAATATGAAGTATTTTCTGCTAAGTGCTAAGTGTGTCTTTCTTTAAGATCTTTATTGCGTGCATATCTATGTCAGCAACGATTGTATAAGTATCGGAAATCATGTTTGCATTAATTACATTTATTTGCATATAGTTGTATTAAATTGAAATACTTGTCGATTGTTGTTTTTAACAAGCAATCTATCTATCTATCTATCTATCTATCTATCTCAGTCTGTTTATATCTGTCTACAATATCAGTATTTTCATATCTATCTATCTATCTATCTCAGTCTGTTTATATCTGTCTACAATATCAGTATTTTCATATATCTATCTATCTATCTATCTATCTATCTCAGTCTGTTTATATCTGTCTACAATATCAGTATTTTCATATCTATCTATCTATCTATCTATCTATCTATCTATCTATCTATCTCTAGTCTGTTTATATCTGTCTACAATATCAGTATTTTCATCTATCTATCTATCTATCTATCTATCTATCTATCTATCTCAGTCTGTTTATATCTGTCTACAATATCAGTATTTTCATATCTATCTATCTATCTATCTATCTATCTCAGTCTGTTTATATCTGTCTACAATATCAGTATTTTCATATCTATCTATCTATCTATCTATCTATCTATCTATCTATCTATCTCAGTCTGTTTATATCTGTCTACAATATCAGTATTTTCATATCTATCTATCTATCTATCTATCTATCTATCTCAGTCTGTTTATATCTGTCTACAATCTCAGTATTTTCTATTTATATCTATCTATCTATCTATCTATCTATCTCAGTCTGTTTATATCTGTCTACAATATCAGTATTTTCATATCTATCTATCTATCTATCTATCTCAGTCTGTTTATATCTGTCTACAATATCAGTATTTTCATATCTATCTATCTATCTATCTATCTATCTATCTATCTATCTCAGTCTGTTTATATCAGTCTACAATATCAGTATTTCCATATCTATCTATCTATCTATCTATATATCTATCTATCTATCTCAGTCTGTTTATATCGGTCTACAATATCAGTATTTTCATATCTATCTATCATCTATCTATCTATCTATCTATCTCAGTCTGTTTATATCTGTCTACAATATCAGTATTTTCATATCTATCTATCTATCTATCTATCTATCTCAGTCTGTTTATATCTGTCTGTTAAGACGTGTATTTTCATATCTATCTATCTATCTATCTATCTATCTATCTATCTATCTATCTCAGTCTGTTTATATCAGTCTACAATATCAGTATTTTCATATCTATCTATCTATCTATCTATCTATCTATCTATCTAAGTCCTGTTTATCTCTCTACAATATCAGTATTTTCACATCTATCTATCTATCTCAGTCCTGTTTATATCTCTCTACAATATCAGTATTTTCATATCTATCTATCTATCTCAGTCCTGTTTATATCTCTCTCTACAATATCAGTATTTTCATATCTATCTATCTATCTATCTCAGTCTCTGTTTATATCTCTCTGTCAGTTTTCATATCTATCTATCTATCTCAGTCCTGTTTATATATCTCTCTACAATATCAGTATTTTTATATCTATCTATCTATCTATCTATCTATCTATCTATCTATCTCAGTTCGTTTATATCTATCTGTCAATACTTAGTATTTTCATATCTATCTATCTATCTATCTATCTATCTATCTATCTATCTATCTATCTATCTATCTATATCTATCTACAATATCAGTATTTTCATATCTATCTATCTATCTATCTATCTATCTATCTCATTCGTTTATATCTATCTACAATATCAGTATTTTCATAACTATCTATCTATCTATCTATCTATCTATCTCAGTCTGTTTATATCTATCTACAATATCAGTATTTTCATATCTATCTATCTATCTATCTATCTATCTATCTATCTATCTATCTATCTATCTATCTCAGTCCTGTTTATATCAGTCTACAATATCAGTATTTTCAGCCTATCTATCTATCTATCTATCTCAGTCCTGTTTATATCTCTACACACACAAGTATTTTCATATCTATCTATCTATCTATCTATCTATCTATCTATCTATCTATCTATCTCAGTCAGTTTATATCTATCTACAATATCAGTATTTTCATATCTATCTATCTATCTATCTATCTATCTATCTATCTATCTATCTCAGTCTGTTTATATCTATCTACAATATCAGTATTTTCATATCTATCTATCTATCTATCTATTTATCTATCATCTATCTATCTATCTATCCAGTCTGTTTATATCTATCTACAATATCTATTTATCTATCTATCTATCTATCTCAGTCTGTTTATCTATCTACAATATCAGTATTTTCATATCTATCTATCTATCTATCTCAGTCTGTTTGTATCTATCTACACACGTATTTATCTATCTATCTATCTATCTATCTATCTATCTATCGATCTATCTATCTCAGTCTGTTTATATCTATCTACAATATCAGTATTTTCATATCTATCTATCTATCTATCTATCTCAGTCTGTTTATATCTATCTACAATATCAGTATTTTCATATCCATCTATCTATCTATCTCAGTCTGTTTATATCTATCTGCAATATCAGTATTTTCATATCTATCTATCTATCTATCTATCTATCTATCTCAGTCTGTTTATATCTATCTACAATATCAGTATTTTCATATCTATCTATCTATCTATCTATCTCAGTCTGTTTATATCTATCTACAATATCAGTATTTTCATATCTATCTATCTATCTATCTATCTATCTATCTATCTCAGTCTGTTTATATCTATCTACAATATCAGTATTTTCATATCTATCTATCTATCTATCTATCTCAGTCTGTCTATTGGTCTGTTCATATCTATATATCTATTTCAGTCTGTTCATTTATCTATTATTGTTACACCTTATCTTGTATGGTTTGTCTGTAAAATAGATATTTTTCTACTAGTGTGTTTTACTACCTAAACGTGAGGTCTACTTCCTGTGTGGAGTGCTTCTGCGGAGAGCCATGATCAACCACGTCCTGAAGGAACACGGCGCAGAGAAGAAGCATATTATTATCTATGTCCATGCAGCTTTGCGTCACACACAGCTAAGTTTATCATATGCATACATAACATAAGCATTAAGCGTGCAAATTGTACATATATTTACCTGTTTACCTGTTTTTGTGACGTTGTGTATGTGCGTGAGTGTGTGTGTGTGTTTGTGTGTGTGTATTTTCGTCCTTTTTTTTTTCGATTAAAGGTTTTACGGCTAACATTCGTTGACGTTAAGTGTACAGTACACCATTGGCTATTTTTACAAAACTGTTATATATATAGAATAATGCCTTTCTGTTCACGGCTCGGGTTAACAGTACATGAGGTTGTCGCGCTAATTTTAGCACTACTAGGCACAGTTACAAAACTTGGACAATGTATATATATTTCGCTAAGCCTACTATACGTTTTTTAGAATTCGTGAAAATACCAGTCTGTTACGACTGAATGCAAAATATTTAAATTTCAGTGTGACATTATTACGATAACCAAGAGAAGTGAGTGTGTTTTTTACATGGCAAAAAGGAAAATTTAAATAATTTAAAAAGGTTCTGATTTTTGGGGAGTTTTGCTAAGTCAAGTGTGTTTTAGAGCGAGGGAGTATCGTGTGCGTGAATGTGTATGTGTGCTATTGTATCTAGCTGTTGTATTTCTAAGAATTTGAGTGCGACTCCGAAAAAAAATAAAATAAAAAGTAAATAAATAAAAATAAAAAGGAGGGGTTTAGTCGTTCCGAGCCGGCAACAGGAGGCGATAGTAGCAGGAGAGGAGGGAGTAGGAGTAGGAAGAAGAACTAGAGGAGGAGGAGGATAGTAAGCACTTCGCACAACATCAAACGTATTACCGTCAAAACTATCACAATTCTCTTCATCATCTTCTTTTATCGTTAGCATCACGACTCCGTCATCATCATCATGACCACATCGTCACATATCGAAAGAAAAAAGTAAAAAAAAAAAAAAGAAGTGGGAAACTAAGAGAAGAAGAAGGGGAACGTGAAAAAAAAAAGAGTGTGGGTATGTTGGCGGAGAGAGAAGGTAAAGCGGGGTGAGGGAGAATGGGGGTAGGTGTTCAAAAATTCCCCCTCCTCTTTTCAAATAGGTCCGCCCATTGAAAAATAAATGCATCTATTATCATTATTATTATTATTATTTTGATTTCTTCACCTTCATACATTTTTCTATAAGCTTGTTTGATTGGAGAATTCATCAGATATATAAAGACCGTATTGATGTGTGTGTGTGTGTGTGTGTGTGTGTGTGTGTGTGTGTGTGTGTAAGAGATGATAATCATATGCGAATACAATTTTATAAAAAAAAGAGTTCATGAGAGAGAGAGAGAGAGAATGAGAGAGAGAGGGGGAGGAAGAGAGAAAAAAGGAATGAAATATATATGCCGTTGTTTCTAAATCTAAGAAAGTGGGGGAGAATTTTATCTATAATATCCTGTGCGCGCGTGTGTACTTATACGCATACATTTATTTCACCATCATCATCATTATTATTATTGTTATTGTATTATTATTATTGTTGTTATTATTATTATTATTATTATTTATCAAGTTTTAAAAAGAAGTTGAGTCCATAACGTTGATGACTCATTAATATATTACATTGGCTATTTCTCAAACTTGAATTGTCGGAAGAGTATTGAATGTAACTGGAATTCGCCAGTTAATAACTCTACATTACAGTACTAGTCGAGAAGCAAAAAAGGGGGTTAAAAAAAAAACAAAAAAAGAAAAGAAAAACAAAACAGAACAACAATCGAAAAAGCAAGAAAAATAGATAGACTTTTTTTTCTTGGCTTATCAATCTGATGACTTTAGTAATTGTGCGATAAGTGCGTGTGTTTTTCTCTCGCTACTCGTTATGGTCGTGTAGATTTTTTAACACACCGAAAAATACGCATTTCTCATCATATCATAATCGGAAGGAACAAAAACATTCCACTTACTTTTAAAATACATCGGTAAAACGGACGGCAAAGATGATAAGAAAGATTTCTAATCGTACCTACGATGTACTCTACTGTATTGCCCGCATGAAGAAAATGGATATTTTACATTACAAGTAACAACCATCGTCTTGTAGTCTTACTAAAAAAAAAAAAAAAAAAAAAAAAAAAACTACTGTTTTGATTACAAAACCAACTCTGCTGATTGTGTACAGTACACATAAATACATACATACATGTATGTGTGTTCATCTGGGTTCTTTTTAATAATAATACCCATTACTGCTAGTAATATTTTTATTAGCAATCATTTCTGACCGATAACGTGTAACTTTTTGTAAGTGTATTATTAAGTGACGAAGACTATATAGTTTTTTTACTGATTACCCAAGCAAGTGTGCGTGTGTGTCCTCATTCCAAATGTTTCTCTTCAAGTCAACTTGAAAATCATTTTATTATTTTGATCTATATATTAACAAAAAAAAAAAGTGGCAAAGAAGCTGTACGTTTAAAACAGAAAACGATTTTTAAATCGATTATTGGAAAAAAATTATAACAGGGACCTTTTTTACACACACATAGAAAATATATAAAACGTAAAAGGGAGCGTTCATTCATTGAAACAATGAATGAAGTATATTAAAGAAAAACAAAAAGAGAAAGAAAGAAAAAAGAAAGACATTATTTTATCTTTTCATTCGACAAAAAAGAAAGAAAGCAAAGCAGACCGATTTTCGTTGGATATATGACCATTTTATCATTTTAAAAAAGGAAATAGATGTTTTTGAAGGATAAGGAAGGTGATAGTTTTACTTTCACTACAGCATCCAGGTAAAAAAGAAAGAAAAAAAAAGCAAAGGAAAAGAAAAAAAAGAAACAAAAAAAACAAAAAAGAGGCTCAAATTATACCTAAAAAAATATTAATAATAATAATAATACACAAAGTCACAAAAGTAAAAAAAAAAAAAGGATTAAAAAAAGGAATTGAATGAAAAAACAAATCACACATCCGGTAATCAAAGAAAGAAAAATGATTTGACGCTCTTCAATGGTTAGTTTGTTTGCTGTTTATTTTATTATTAATAATAATTTTTGATTTGTATTATTGCTATTGGTATTGATGTTTTACAAATTTGGTCGTTGAGATTGCTATACATCGTGAACATTATAAAAAAAACAGATAATTTAATAATTTTAATAATTTAATTTCATCAAGTTTCATGTTTTTTTTTTAAATTAACTAAATTAAAACTTTAAAACAGTTATTACTAACGATTTATTAAATACACGATGACAAATTTTAATGACAGAAGATCGAATCAGTTTTATGATCAATGACATCCATCCGATCCGAGGCACCGTGTTTTTTTTGTTTTTTTTTGTTTTTTTTTTTTTTTACTTAAAAAAGTACTGAAGTCTTGATACTGCAATTATGAAGACGGGGAGGTGGGGGGTGGGGGAATTAATCTCTAAATTATTTTTTTTTAATTTTGAAGAAAGAGTAAAACGAAGCAAAAGAAAAAGAAAAGAAATAGAAAGAAAGTATCAATAGAAATGGAAGAGAGAAAGAAAGAGTAAAAATCCGGCTAACGAATATTAAAAGTATTCGACTGGACAGAAGTGGACAAGCTTACTAACAGAAAAAATTAATGTTTGTAAAAAGAAAGTGCTTTTTTTTTTCCTTTTATTTTTAAAAATTTTTTTTACACACACATGAAAAAAAAAATTGATAGGTAAGAAAAGAATGAAGATTGAAGATCCTTAGGTTTTAACGGTTAATGTTATTGTTATTGTTATTGTTATGAAAAGGAATTATTTATAAACAATTTAAGCTCGTTTGAGTGAAAGAATAAAACAGGATTTTCAAACAATACTAACACACACACATACACGTATATTAAATCGCAAATTGAAAAAAAATATAAAAATTATATATGCATATTCGTAATAAGCGTTTGTAACCCCCGGGTGTATAAAGATTGGTCACAGCTGTGTGTGTGCATGCTTCTCTGTCTTTTACACGTGTGTGCACTTATTTCACTAGTGATATCTTCTTCTTCTTGAGAATTTTCTTGGGAAAAATAATAATAATACTAATTAATAATAAAATTTAAAAAGAAAACAATTCTGAGGTCATAGCGTTCACAACTAACAATATATCATTATTTCACAATTCGTTCTTTCTTAAATTCTTCGTCCGAATCGTCATAATTCCTTTGAAAATAATTAGCAATGAGTATTTTTAATTAATTAATTAATTT